>JAAAKQ030164601.1:0-12637 GCA_010016005.3 Zanna intricata
TGGAAGGACAGGTAGATGGGAAAAATTGTGCAGGCAGGCAACGGTTGGAATATGTAAAACAAATTGTTAGAGATGTAAGATGTAGGAAGTATAACGAAATGAAATGACTGGCATTGGATAGGGAATCTTGGAGAGCTGCTGCATCAAACCAGTCAAATGACTGAAGACAAAAAAAAAAAAAAATTTTATTATTATTATGTTAAAATTTAACATTAAGTTAAGCAATTAAAAATGGGCTAACAAAATACAATGAAGGACCTTAAAATGCTAATTATATGTTGGGAAATGAAAAAATAACTTTTAATTAAAATTGAAATATTTTTCAAAAATAGTGGGTGATAAAAAGATTCTGAATTCATATTTTTTTTTTTTAGCCTCAAATAAATTAAAATCATGTACGGAATGTTAGGAAACAAAAACTGTGTTTATCAGTGTTACCAATATATTTTTTTAAATTGTATTTTCGTATTTTAAAATAAATTTTAGTTTGTAAAATGAGTTTATTTTTTTTAGAAATCTTGTATAGAACCATAAAACTGTTTCCTACTTCGTCAAACAATGCAGAGAAATAAATAAATGAATAGATATTCATTAAAAAAATCTAATGTGGACACCACATAATTTGGACAGGGAGGAAGGGGTTCCCTCTCGTGAGTGAGCTCACAGTTTTCTGTCTTGGATGTTTCCGGGCCACAGCAGGAGGTGTCATTCGCATCCTTATTCACCATATTATGAGTTGCCTCCTGAGCTTCCAGTGTGTCCGCCGAGATTTGGCGCAGCATCACTTCAACCTGTGAATCATCTTTTACAGCCTCCAGGCTCAGAGGAATGGTCGGCTGTTCTTCCTTGGCTCCCTTTTTGGTGGCCCTTCGCCCTTGGGCAGGGTGAAATCTTTATCTTCCGGTTTTCCGGCTTCCATGGAATTTTTTCTATATCTCCATAACTCCGCTCCCAGTACTCAAATTCACCCGAGGGTGTGGTGATGGTAAAAGGGAATGACAAAGAGAAATTTTGGAGGAAAAGGGGTAGGTAAGAACATTTTTTGGAAGAGGGGGTGGAGGAAGTTATCTCGGGGAGTCCAGCGTGGACTCCCCGAGATTGGGGCTTTGGAGTCAGGGGACCAAGTACTGGGATATAGGGAATTAAAGATTCCCTATGAACTTATACGTGGAACAGAAAATTTCCTAAGTCCCTCACTGCAAATTTAAATTTAGCCACCGCTGTGGATAGACAAGGGTGAATTAAAACCTCTTTGTCTAAAATAATCCGCAGTTAGTAGCACTTCCAAGAGACCGCGTAACACTGACGGGATCGGAAGCCTCACTTTGTTAGCTGAGCACGTGGCGATTTTGGGTTAGCAACGTGCTCGTTTCTAACCGTAAAACTTATACGCAAGGACTTAAACTAAAGAAAATCTTCTAATCGCGATAAGTGCAGTATCTAATAACTAAAAATAAAAAATAGAAGTACTGAAATAAGAATTATAAAACTAATTTTAAATTCAACTCTTTATGGCCGCCGCGTGGTCCTGTGGACTAATCTTAAAATATTAATATTTCACGAACTAATTTACTTAAACGTTATGGCTCTATTTAAAGCTCATACTTCAGACTTTCACATGACAGCAGGTAATTATATAAACACAGAGAAAACCCTAAAAAATAAGATCACACGGGAACTTCCAAAACATTATACTTCCACTTCAAGATCTCCACTTATCATCTCAGTATTTCAGACTAGAATTAATATTTTTTTTACAAACGGATATATTCATTTAACTTTCTTCGGTTAGAAGTTCAAATATACGAAAATAAATAAATATAGTTTGTGTTTTATGTAATGCTAATTGATAACTCTTACTAGCCTTTTCCTAACAAGTTTGAAGAAACTTAGTCCACGGAGTCCAGACTTATTAAGCTTAAAACAGACTAACATACATATGTACATACAAATTCAGTTGTATATAAAAACGACAATTTTGGTCTTAGTGATAAAGGTAAACAATTTTTTTCTATTCTTTTATTAAAATTTAGTACTTTTTTCATAGTGAACTTTTTTTAAAAATGTCTCTTTGAGGGTAAGTTTTAAGAAAAATAGAGTATTTTCTAAATATGGTTGTTATACTTTCTCTTTATTTCTCTAAAATCCTTTATAATGTTTCCAAAATAATTAATGTACATAATAAAATGTTACGAAAATAGAATCCTAATCGCCTACTACTCAAATGATCAAAATGATTAATAAGTAAAATTTTATGGCACAACAGGTAAGAATAGATTTTAAAATTGTAATAGAAAATCCATTTTTTATTATAAACTATAAAATAATTAATAAAAAGTTTAAAATTTGAGCAGAAAATGATAATAGATTATGAAATTATTTATTATAATTTTAATACGATATTATAAGATATCTCATATATAATGAAATGATTTCATAAATTTATACCAAAATATATCAATTTATCTAATCGGTTGACAATTAAACCCGAACAATAAAATAATTTATTACCAAACAAGAAATTAATTTAATTTTAATATGCATATATATGTATTAATCCTTTTCCGAGATTTGATTACACATGCGATTACTTACAAAACAAAAATCGACTAACAAATAACTTCATTAGCGACTATTTGTTATCAGATTAAGTTATTTGTAATCATAGAATTAATAACATATCAAAACCCTTTTATGATGTTGAGTTGCGTGGGATAAATACTTTCTATGTAAATCTTTCAATTGTCTCAGGTTTACATCGTTTCCAATCAAATTTGTTTACTAATAGATGCTAAAATTAACCAAATGTAAAACAAAATCATTCTATTAACGTACATCATAGATCAATGAAATCTATTTCAAATTAAAAAAAGACAACGAGAAAAATTATGAAATCATTCTAATAAAAAGAATACTCATTCACAGCACCTTTTTTCTTCTTTTTTTTGGCTTTAATGGTAGGTGGAGGTACCACTTCCACCTATTATTAAGGTATAACTTTAGAGGATGAGATGAATGAATCGTAGCATGTGTAAAAAATGCCATGTCTGACCGGGGGATTCGAACTCGGGACCTCCGGATGATAGCCCGAAACGCTACCACTCGCGCCACGAAGGCCGGTGTATTATTTATTTTTTTATTTTTTATTTTTTTTTATCTTCCGGAACCACAATTAAGTATATCTTCAGAGGGATGAACTGAATGAATTGTAGCGTGTGTGAAAAATGCCATGCCTGACCGGGATTCGAACCCGGGACCTCCAGATGAAAGGCCGAGACGCTACCACTTGGTCACAGAGGCCGGCGGTGTATTATTTATTACAATTATCAAAGTTTACACATAACGAATTGCTGGCAGTAGAGAGAATTTTTCACTAGTACTTCATATGAATAGTGTTATTACATTTATGATTATTCAAATTTGAAATAAATTTATTTAATAATTAAAATGTTAATTTATTAATTTAATATTTCGTTCTTTTTTAACTAAATAAATATTTATTTATTTATTTTTATTCAAATTTGGTATTGTGTGTGTGTGTCTGTACATATATATATATATACATACACACACACACTCAAATTTGGTGTAACTTTTATTGTTTTATTTACTACAATTTTTTAAGTAAATCGATTTTGAAACAATTGTTCATTGATTATGATAAAATTTTGTAATGATTTATGATGTATACCAGCATATATATATATATATTACCACCATATAAGCAATGCTTTGTGTTTGAAAACATATCCCCCCCTTCTCCAGCCCATAACTTATCTTTGGTTTACTATTTACTTCCTCTTTCTATAGTCATTCATCTTCACGTTTTTTTTTTTGTATTAGTCATTTTCCCTCCTGTTTACATTAATCTCTCCAATAGGCTATCACTCTTCATGGCCTTCCATCTACAACGACATGGATAGTCCATTTATTTTCTTTTTTTTATGTTATTTTAAATAGGAATATCTTCTAATTTAAACTTCTTATAATATTTAAAAATTTATACAAACATAAAAATTTCTTTATATTTTTAATATTTACAAACGAACGATTTATTTTTATAATTATTTCAATACCTTTATCCATATTAAACCGTTTATCATATTATTTAATTTCTTAAAAAATTTCTTAGACTTTATGGAAAAGGTTTTAAAATATATAAACAAAAGAAGGTTTATGTTGTAGCTCATAAAATGCAATATGTAATGTGAGTATCTTTTTAGCAAGATTTTCGACACGATCCAATATCCAAATTTCTATTTTAAATTCAAATCGCTCTTAAAAGAAGTTCTGAAAATAGTGCTTAAAAAGTTATAGATTTACTTAAAGAAAACAATAATTAAAACTCTACAGTAAACTGAAAAAATTTGGTATAATTTTTATTGTATAATTTATAACTGATTTTGATAACGTCTCGTAATGATTTATGAAGAATATTTGAATTTCAAACAATTAAATTTTTAAATATCCTTGCTAAATATTTTTCCAACTCAGATGAAACAACTATTAAGACTTACATAGTCCATGAATAGAATTAATTTATCAGACCAGAATTACCTTACGATAGAAATACGGTTTCATCTTTAAATAAGATATTACATTATAAATCTTTAATTAATCTAACAGCAAAATGCCCGCCATCAATTTTATTTAAGAAATAACATCTGTGGACAAGAGTATCCACCACTAATGATAAATTATTTCTGATTAAACTGTTTCTATGAAAGCTGTAGCTGACGTTGAAACAAAAGAAACTTATTCCTGTTCATCAATCTCGATTCAGAGGAGGAATTCTACAGTTGAACAATCACATAAAGTTGTTAAATCATCTCACATTGCTTGGAAGAAGGAGATTCGGTTGGGTGGCCTTTTTGAATGTGAGCAGGCCTTTGACAAAGTCAGGCTACCTGAGCCACTCGATAAGTTGAATCGCAGCGTTCCTCAACTGTTCTACCTAATCTTACGGAACTATCTCGATCAACGCTTCTTCAAGGTCAGATGCAACGGTAAGTTATCTGGATTCCTTGGTATCAAATAAAAGGTTCCACAAGGCTCTGTCTTGGGACCGATCCTATAGACGTTTTTTACTGTGGAACTTTCAGCTCCGGATCGATATCTCAATGTCACCTCGTTTGTTGCGATGCAGCGATCCTGGCCGTTAACAATGACCCACACGTGAACTCAATAAAGCTAAAATTAGAGTTAGATCTGATCAGCAACTGGCTATCGAAATGGAGGCTAAAGTAAGCCAAACGTAAAGGCTAACGTTTGCGTTGAGAAGGGGTGATTGTCCCGAAGTCTATCTTGAGGAGGTCGTCATCCAGTTCTCTGATCGGATCCTTGATCTTCGTTTAACGTAGAAATATCACGTGAAAGAGAAAAATAAGAAACTTAATCCAAGTATAAGAGACTTTTATTGGATGTTAGATAGGGTTGTCCAATAAACTTTTGATATACAAGGTGATTCTAAAACCGGTTTGGATATATTACATACAGCTATGAGGCAGGAAGTGCAAAATTAACATTTAGATTATACGATGTTTTGAGAAAAATTGGGGGATATCGATTGCAAAGGAACCGTGATTTACTTGGAATGAGGAAATTCACAACTATCTTAGACTGCTTTATCTTCGTGACGAGATCAAACGATTTGGTTTAAGTTACAGACAGTGACTAGACAGTCATGTGAATTTTCTAGCAGTTAATCACATATGCAATAGTGAAAATATCCGGTGACTGAAACGACAACACGTTCTGAATTCGAGATATCTGAGTGAAACTTGAAGTGTTTTTCGTGGCTGAAAAACGTCTACACGTTATCATCGCCCGATCACTTGACGTGGTATACACTTGAAGTGGTTTGGTGTAAGGCATGTAATGATGTCTTTACTATGACTTAGTGAGTACAGCATAACATCCTTCTGATTCTTTCCGTGAACTTGTTATGCTACTATTTTGTATATCTCTTATCTATTGTTTTATAATGTTGTGGATTCTTTTTGGTTTGGTTTTTCACTAGATTACTGTGATCGTAATTATTGATGTGTGTTTATTTACAAAGTCTTTTTAGTTGTCTTTCTAGTTTATATATATATATACATATATAAATTAGTAATAATTTAAAAAGTAATAAAAATATAAAAAATGTAATCGGACAAAGACGTTCCCTATCACCTTTATTTTTTTATCTTTACATAAAACTAGCAGATAATGAAGTTAAAGAACAATTTAGCATTGGAGTAACAGTGCAATGTGAAAAGATAAAGATGCTACGATTTGCTGACAATATAGTAATTCTAGCAGAAAGTAAAAAAGATTTAGGAGAAACTTTAAATGGCTTGGATGAAGTTCTACGCAACAACTACTGCATGAAAATAAACAAGAACAAAACGAAAGTAATGAAATGTAGTAGAAATAACGCAGATGGATCACTGAATATAAAAGTAGGAAGCATTTTGTATTTAGGTAGTAGAATCACTAAAGATAGACGAAGTAGGATCGATATAAAATTCCGAATATCACAGGCGAAACCAGCTTTCAGTCACATATATAATTTTCTTACATAAAAAATTAATTTAAACGTCAGGAAAATATTTTTGAAAGTATATGTTTGGTGCGTAGCTTTATATGGAAGTGAAATTTGGACGATCGGTATACCTGAGAAGTAATTATTAGAAGCTTTTGAAATATGGTGTTACAAGAGAATGTTAGAAATCAGATGGGTGGATAAAGTGACAAATGAAGAGGTTTTGCGACAAATCGATGAACGAAGAAGTATTTGGAAAAATATAGTTAAAAGAAAAGACATAGTTACATGCCACATAATAAGGCATCCTGTAGTAGTCACTTTGATATTGGAAGGTAAGGTAGATGGAAAAAATTATGCAGACAGGCAACGGTTTGAATATGTAAACAAATTGTTAGGGATGTGGGATGTAGGAGGTATACCGAAATGAAACGACTGGCACTTGTTAGGGAATCATGGAGAGCTGCAACAAACCAGTCAAATGACTGAAGACAAAAAACAAAAAAGTAGCAATGTAATAAAATCAGTATAATATTACTTAATGGGATTTCTTCATCCTCCAGGGTTTTTATTTTATATCATCATTTTACCTATCATTTGTTATTTACTTTACTAGTGTTTCACTTTGCGTTTTACTTAAAGTGAAACGCAATTTCACTGTAAGTGAAACTGCGTTAATGCAGTTATTACCCATATTTACACAAATGAAAAAAGTAAAATTCAAAAAATGCGCATGCTAGATTTTTATTTGTAAAATTTGTAAATATGTTACAAATTTTTTAATTAATTCATGTAATATATAATTTACTGTGAGAAAATTAAAGGAATTTTCACTAATTAGGTAAGTTATCCGATAAAATATGAATAAAAGTTATGTAACGTAACGGAAAATAAATTTATTTTAAATGTCCGCCGGTATTTCAGATAATAATTTGCACTATATTACCTTACGTATTCCCGTGATAAAGTTTGTGATATTGTACGAGGTAAGTTGTGTTTAATGTATTTTATTAGCCTCTTTGTTTTATAGTTTTGCTGTATTCATTATAATGAAGTGGTGCAATTGATGTCATGTAAAACAATACTGGCCATTATTATGCACATTATTCTCTCATATGCAGTGCAACGTTACTATACATTTGATACGTTAATGCAATCTTTGTTGTACCATGTGTATACAGTATTAATATTGACTTAAAGCAAACATGCATGCACCTGCCATGAAAAACAATACCGAAGCCCTTAACGTTACATGTCACAATTAAAAATAATTAATGCTCCATTAGTAAACAAAAATAAATAGGTTAATATCTAAAATATCTTGTTCGTAATTATTTGTCAAATATATACGATTATGTTCAACATAAAGCGATATAACTATGAGTAAAAGTTTCGAAAAAAAATTATATCATTAACTATACTTGTTTTATATTATGAAAAAAATCTCTTCCTAGAGCAAATTTAAGATGTACAGTAAACTTATACTAAAATAAATACAAAAAACTATACTAAACAATTAGAGTAAAATTTAAAACGTAGATTTTATGAAATAATATTGTTTCCTAAATTATTAAATAGGTTTACTCAAGATCTTTTTTTTGTCTTCAGTCTCTCCAAGATTGCCTTTCTAGGGCCAGTCGTTTTATTTCGGTGTAACTCCTGCATAACATCTCTAACAATTTGTTTTACATATGCCAAACATTGCCTGTCTGCACGATTTTCCCCATCTACCTGTCCCACCAATATCAAAGGAAATATTCCAGGATGGTTAATATATGGCCTATAAGTCTGTCTCTTCTTTTAATTATATTTTTCCAGAAGCTTTTATTTTCATCGATTTTCCGCAACACCTCTTCATTTGTCACTTTATCCACCCATCTGATTGTTAACATTCTTCTGTAACACCACATTTTAAAAGCTTCTAATCTTTTCTTCTCAGGTACTCTGATCGTCCAAGTTTCACTTCCTTATAAAGCTATGTTCCAAACATATAATTTGAGAAATTTTTTTCCGACGTTTAATTTCATTTTTGATGTAAGCAAATTATATTTCTGACTGAGAGCTCGTTTTGCCTGTGCTATAAGGCATTTTATATAGCTCCTGCTTTGTCCACCTTTAGTAATTCTACAACCCAAATAACATAATTCTTTTCCTCAGTAATCTGTTCTCTTCCTATTTTTATATTCAGTGGTCTAGCTACATTATTTCTACTACATTTAATTACTTACGTTTTGTTCTTGTTTATTTCCATGCGGTATTGTTACGTAGGACTTCATCCATGCTATTCAAAGTTTTTCCTAAATTATTTTTACTCTCTGCTAGAGTTACTGTATTGTCACCAAATCGTCGCATCTTTTCACCTTGCACTATTACTCCGGTTATAAATTGTTCTTTAACTTTATTAATTGCTAATTCTATGTAAAGATTAAAACGTAACGGGGAAAGGGAATATCCTTGTCGGACTCCCTTTTTTATTACCCCTGCTTTTGTGTGTTCTTCGATTATTACTGTTGCAGTTTGGTTTCTGTAAATGTTAGCAATTTTTCTTCTATCTCTGTATTTGAAACCCAATTTTTTTTAAATGCTCAACATTTTATTGCAGTCTACGTTATCAAATGCCATGTATGCCCATTTATATCGGGTTGTTTTTCTTTATTCTTCCTTCTACTATTCATCTGAGTGCTGAAATTACTTCTCTTGTTCCTACTTTAGATCTAAAGAGAAATCTTTTTATCCTTTGTTTTATTATTTAATTATTATCTATATATAACAAAAGAGGAACAAAAAAAAAAGATGAAAAGTAAATAATATATATTTTATAATAATATTATATAAAAAAAGTTACTGACGCTTTCGGTCTAATTTACAATTTGATCATAACAGATGAAAGCTATGTACATGAATAACGTATATCAAATGCGTGCACATGCGTAACAATACAGACATCAGTCAGAATTAAAACAACTGCATTAAATTAATACTTATAACGCCGATCTTCGTGGTAGAGTGGTAACGTCTCAGCCTTTCATCTGGAGGTTCTGCGTTTGAATCCTGGTCAGGCATGACTTTTTCATACGCTATAAATTTCCATTCTCATAGGGCAAAATAACCGAAGGAATAAATGCATGTCATCTCAAAAAAAAAAATACAATAATAATTGTAACACATGGAGGAATTTGTTGGTAAAATTGTAGGGGGGGGGGACAGCTAGTTTTTTTTTTGTGGTGAATTTTCTCAAAATGTCAATCTTTTTTTTTTTGTAAAAAAAAAAAACTAACTGTGTACTCATAAAAGTGCTTTTGTAAAAATTTGTGGGAGTAGATGTATGCGTGTCAACGTTCACGCCGGGAGGTCAGGAGTCCCCGTGCCTCATCACAGCCGTCCATCTTCGAGCAACGCACGGCGGCTCCACAGGAGGCTGTCCCTTCCCCCGGCTCCTTCCTGTATGTGTAAAACCGCTACCCATACGGGGATTGGGGAGTCTCAGTGCTTCATCGTCACAGCCCATTCTCGCAAGTAGGGACGGACTGCGATTCCACAGGGGGCTGTTCCCGCCTCCCGAACCGTCCTAGGGTCCCATGTTCCACTGCTCTTCTTCTTCCTCTTTTTGCTTTATTATAGCAGTGACCAGCAGTCAGACTCTGTCTCATCCTTCTTCATGTTGTACCATTATCACCATTATCTCCTCGGGAGTCGTTTCGGATAATCCATAGGTGATTCTCTCTTCCTTCCAGCGGGAGGTCTGCAGGATCGCATGTTCCGCTGTTTCAGTTTCTCCGCAGTACATGCAATTACTCCATTCCCGACGTTTGAATCTATGGAGGTAATCGTTAAATGTCCCGTGACCAGTGAGGAACTGGGAGAGGAAGTAATCCACCTCCCCATGCCTCCTCCCTAGCCAGGGGCCCAGTCTTGGAATTAGTCGTTTCGTCCATGCGGCTACTCTGGTCTCAGTCCAGGCCTCTTGCTATTCCTCTAATAATACTGTTGACGCGTCCCCAGTCTGTGTGCCCTACCAGACCCGGATTCGTTGGCGTGCCACTATCGGTGCACTCTATCGGTGGGGTACTAGCAATTACCCCAGCCGCACTAACACATTATATTAAGCTCAGTATATGCATACGTACTTAACTTACCTTTTTTGTTAAATCCCCTTCCTCCAAAGTCAAATTATTTTTGTTTGCATAGAATTTTTCTTTAATATTTACTCTAAATCACAAACAGAATATAATTTCTTTTATAGTTTTATTTTTAAAAAAAATATGAATTCGCTATATTTCTGAAAACATTTTTCAACACTTGTTAATTTAATTTTTTAGATATAATTGTCACATGAATAATTATCACATTTATAATAACATTAAAATTTTAATGTCGCATATAAAGCCTATTATTCTCAATATTACCAATGAATTTTTTTTAGTATTAATGCCGAATAAAAATTGCTGTTAAATTTTACACATTCAACCCATAAAATATTACAACAATATGCACATCTCTATTGTATGTAGGTAGAAAATAAATGTATCATGTAATAAAAAATATTTACGAGTATTTTAATGGGATAGCCTACATTAGTTATTTCATATGTATTGTGTATTTCATTACATATTTTATTATCTAGTCTTGCTTATAACTTTCTAAAAAAAAAAAAAAAAAAAAAAAAAAATCATCGATGTACGTGTATAATTTTTATATATTTTATCAACAAGTTTTTTGATAATTTAAATAGAATAAGTTTATACATAAAAAAGAAAATATAAAATTATAATATACAATCAATTTTATATTATCATTCCGACAAATGCAAGGAAGACTGAATAATAATTTTGTATATTTTATGTAAATGAATGTATTCAAATGCAACTTTGAAAAATATTTATAGCCACATATAAATAAATAATAGCAAATTTTTCTTTCAATTTCTAGAAGTCATTATTCTTTTTATAATATATAAAGAAATATTTTATTACCGTATCTATTTAAAATCGAATATTAGTTTCTACAAATTGAAAAAAATTGGTATTCTTCTATTTATTTTTTTTAATTAGCCAACTGACTGATTAGGAAAAAAAATTATTTGAAAGAAAATAAGCGTACATCGTTAACATAAAAAGAAAATAAGTAATTTTTTTTTGAAATGGAAATTTGAATGAAAAAAAAATAAATTATTGTAAACAAGAAAAGTTGTTGTATATCTGAGTAACATAGAATATAAAAGCCTACGTGAAATGGAATCCTAATACGGAATACAAGATTGTATGAGAAATGATGTTGCAGCTGTTTCAACACGTTAATATTTGAAAATAGGAACAAATTTATACATAGTGCATATTCAACAAACATTGTATTAAATGTCACTGAAATTTACGTACGCTTTGGTGGCAATGGAAACAAATATGATCATGAATAATATATAGTATTAAACTACCCGGTATCAAATATAACCAAATATTTACTGTACTATAGATAGAAAAGTTTAAATACCTGTATTTAATACTTGAGTCAATTTTTTAAATAGTTTTTTGATATTTTTATCAACTAAATTCGAATAATATTACCATAAAACTATTTACGTATTATATTTTTAGGTGTTTTAAAAGATTTCAATAAATGAATTAATGTTTCATTGCACCACCATTCAATTATGTATTTTAATTAATTCTTTTGTAAATCGTAAATTTAGGCAAAAGTTGTATTTGAAGATTAATACTGATGTTATGATCTAAGCATTTTTGTTTGTGAATACCAATGAACACAAATTTTTTTCTTCTTCTTCTTCTACAAACTTTTTATTTTTAAGAAATTTTGAATAACTTAAAAAGTTTCATTCAGGTTTTAAGTTTCAAAATTAAATATCAGATAACTATCATCGGTAAATATGTCTAAACATATATAAGTAAAAGTTCTAATATTTTCATGCTTTTATGCAAACAAATGTGTGTTATCTTAGGTCAAAAGTATTTTAAACTTTATGAACTGATGCCGGAATTTTGACATATGTTGAATCTGGTGGTTGACTCTTAGTCGGCCGTTTGATTCTCTGCTGAGAACGGTGTGTTTATTGTTTTATGACTCAATTGTTTTTATCAATCAATTGGTGTTCCTCAG
>JAAAKQ030164645.1:0-12636 GCA_010016005.3 Zanna intricata
ATCGTGTTGGTTATTTACGAATCATGTTCTCACTATAATTGGCGACCGTGATAGTATTGTTAAAAATTGTGGGGAAGGCGATACCGTGTTATATACGAATCATTCGCTCACATCAGTGCTTACACAAAAATGGTTTCGTGCACATTTTCAGACTTGGTGGTCTCCCCCATTTATAACAGTATGTAAACTTCACAAAAAATTTAATAGTGATGGTTCAGTATTTGAGAGTAAGTGCAAACGGCCTGCCAATGTTCATTCTCCACGAAATGTCGAAGCTGTCAAGCGGTGTTACTGAGGAACCCAGGTAAATCAATAAGAAAAGCACCAGCACAGCTTGGGATTTCTAGGCGGTCTGTGCAGCAGATTTTAAAAACTGATTTACATTTCTTTCTTTTTCTATTTAGCGTCCGGAATTACCGTAAGGTATTACTTCAGAGGATGAAACTGATTTACATTTGTATTCATACAAAATAACAGTATTGCCTAAATTAATGGTTGGCAATAAACATCAAAGAATGACATTTAGTGAACGGACTGTGAACCAAAACGTATTGTTGAACTATGTTTGGTTTTCAGATGAGGCATTTTCACCTAAACAAGGTTGTTATTAAACAAAATGTGCATTTTTGGGCATCCAAAAATCCACACTTGCTTCATGCTGCAAGAATTACGGTATGGGCTTCTGTTCAAGTCACGGGAAAGTTTAAAATTGTTTCATATAGATTTTGTTAAGCGTTGTAATGTTTGTTTTTTGAACAGTGAACGTTATCTAAACATGCTGTATAATAATGCTAATCCTCAGCTTCTTTCCAAAAGGGTTTCAATTAGAAAATGAGTGGTTGATGCAGGATTGAGCCTGACCACAAGCAGCTGATGTTGTGTTAGACTTTCTGCAGGGAACTTTTAATGGAAATTTCGTTTCGAACCGATATTCTGATTTTTTTGCGTATAGATGGGTGTCCCCCCCCCCCCCCAACGGTCCTGATTTGAATCCATGCGATTATTTTCAATGGGAATTTCTAAAGGAAAAGATTTTCTCTAAACATCCTTGTACAGTGATGGAACTGAAAGTGCTGATCATTTAGGCATGAAACAAGATAACCAAGGATATGTGCCATTGAGTTATTAACAACATAATAGTTCGTGTTGAAGAAGTTGCTAGACATGATAGGGGTCATAATAGACATGAGGTTGCTAGACATGATATTGAACATGTGATACATAATTTCCAAGTATGTAGTAAACACATTGTATTTTACTTTACTATACTGTGATAAAATAAATATTTTTTAACAAAACCAAATGTTGGATTATTTCGTATGCCACTCTGTACATTTAAATTCTGATAATCATGACATACCATGTTTTAAAAACTAAAAAAATTTTTAAGGTGACAGTTATAAAAATTTTATTCATCCGAGTTAGCTTTCAAAAACTTTCAATGCTAACCCCATTAGTGTTTGAAATCTAATGGCACCACAATACTCAGTACTTTTAGTAACAGTCTGTGAAGCTTAATGCAAAGAAAACTAGCTAGATAGGTAAATTTAAAAATTTTTAATTAAAATAGAGTAATTAATTAATTTTAGAAGTTGTTTTCATATGATTTGAAAGTAAATTTTATCACACCTTGTCATGCTATCCAATGAAAATTGATTTAAAAGACAATTAAATTTAGATGTTTAACTACAGTAAAAATTTTGAAATAATTAAGTGATGAGGAAAAAACATAATATATGACAAAGGACTCTAACCATGAAGGTTAGTTAAAATGCCCACCAAGTCAATATATAACTACTGCATGTTTGTCAGAAAAAGTGTCACTTGGTGGCAAGAGCAATCATGATTGATGAGTCTTTTTCAATAAAGTTCTTCAAAAATATTGATTATAGTTTTAAATTTATATCTATTAACAAACATAAAGATTATAATTATATGCAGTATTAATTTATTAGAGATTCATAAAATTTTTTGTTAATTTATTTGTAAGTAAAAATTCTTACAATTTTTAATAATTATTATTTGTTGAATACAGATTATAATAATTTTACAGATAATTTTTTTATTATTATTATTATTTTGGGTCAGATTGCAAATTCATAGATGTTATGTGTTGATTAGGTTATTTATTTATGCTGAGTTAATTATAATTTTATTTTTGAGCTAAATCCATTAAAAAGTACCTACTACAAAAACATAATCATATTTTAGTTAGTTTTATCTTTATTACTTTTTATGCTATAATTTATAGCAGTAATTAAAACTGGTAATAAAATACTTTTATTTTATCTCATAAACATTTATTATATTTGTTTTAATTATAATTTTATTGTTTAATGTTTTCTTTTCTACACTTTTTTTGATGTACCTGATTTTTTATTTTTTTATTTTGACAATAAGAGAGTTGCATTTCATTTAAACTAAACTAACCATTTCTAAATCTGTTTTAGGTGTAACTAGTCATTAACATCAACACATCTCTTCTGTTCTTCAGTTTGTATTAGACTGTTAGTTTTTTGGCTAATAAAATGTATTCACCTGTAATTTTTTCTTTGTTTTTTATATATTTTTTTGTAACGGTAGGTAAAATTCTTTTTTATTTGTTGTTTAATTATAGGTTTAATATGAGGCCTGTTGAGTTTTGTTAAACATAGACTTTAATAATAAATAAATTAGACATTCAAATATTCATTTCCAGAAAATTATTTAAGTTAATAAACATATTACTGGAAAAAAAATATATATTAAAGTGATTTTATCCATATTGAAATGATCTGGTTTATGCTTTGTTTTCTTTTCTATCATTCTTTTTATTTTACCTTAGAGCTAATCAATTTTTTTTCATCATTAAAATTTTTTTAATGATAAGATGTACTTATGCAATTACTTTCTTTTTTTTTTTTGGTCACTTTTAGTACATTTTTTAACAATTTCAAAAAAAAAGAAGAGTTCTCACTCAACCCATTTGTATTTTTCTTTTTTAAATATGTTCAAGCATTAATTATCACCAAATGGAATGATTTTGATGAAAGGTTTTATTTTGTCAAGTTAGTCTGAGTGGTCCAATTAGAAATTTTTTGCACTTAAGTGAAAGATTATTTAAATTAAAATTACATAGTTTTCATACAAGATATGAATATATGTTTAACTAATTTAAATTTAATTCTGATTGTGAGAATTGTATTTAATAATGATACATAACTTGATATCAGTTTGATGTTCTACATATTTTCATGAAAAAATGTAAGAAAACTTGTAGAAAAAACATGTCTACATTCCAGAGTATTAGCTCACTCTCAATAGCAGACGTTTTATATCATTTCTCTACATTTTTTCTTATTTTTATAAATTTACACTTCTTGCTTTATTCCAAACGGCCTTATGTGATATTAGCACTGTTAATTTTCAGATGTAGTCATGTATTAAATAAAAATAAAACAATCTTTAAAAAATAATAAGAAAGACTTTATATAAGAACACATTATAAAATAATCATTTTTTCAAGTCAGTATCAGATTAAACACAACTTAATAACTCTTAATTTGGCTTTTACTTGAAATAAAAGTTTAAATAAGAATTGAAAAATGATCTGGTAACAATAAACCTACTCCCTGTTACTCTGCCCAGTACCCTGCTTCTTTTTTCTGGATGATAAAAAACGAATTTTTTAATGTGACAAAACTAAGCTTGACCAGGATTTGAATAGAACCTTTCAGACTAAGGATACAGCTCTGAAGTTTTAGTAGAATTATATATGTTTTAATGTAATTTAGTAATATACTATAAAGTATCAGAATCTTGCAATTTCAGAATATTGTGATCAGGGTTTAAAAATGTATTTTCCATAACGCAAAAAAAAAATTATCATTAAGATGCTTTCTTCTTCTTCTAATGCTAAAGTCACTTATGACAGTAGCCTTCCCATTAAACACAATGGTTCCAGAAGTTGAAACTCTTGCAACAAAAGAAATACTAAAAAAATGAATATAAGTCAACATGTCGAGCTCATTTTAATGGGCATGCAGGAAACAAGCAAATGTAATTGAAACCAATTAAACCACAAAATTCTTAAATAAAATATTTAGTTAAAATGGATGTATAGAAAAGAAATATTGCTAACAATTTAATACCTTTCAAATCATTTAAAGCTAATATACTGTAGTACAAATTATATTCAATAATTTTCAAATATTGTAAAAATACATTATGCAAATAATGAAAATATTACACATGACATACCTTCTATCAAGATAAAAATTTATTAAGCTACTTTATTTTTATTTTTAAATAATGATTTTCAATTTAAGCGCTTTGCTTCTGCAAAATGACATTTTGAGGTCAATTGGTTAAATAATCCATCTTTATTTTTTAAAAATCAAAGTGGTATCTAGATTAAAATTTGTTAATTTATATAGCTTAATCAATTATTTATGGATTAATAATTTACTTTATTGGATTCTTAAAATTAAATGAAAATTTTACTTACAGGTTACTGTATCCTTTCAAGACCGTGCTCAAAATAAAAGAAGTAGTACTAAAATAACTTCCTTAAGTAGTTTAGAAGAATTAAAAAAAATTATTAAAACTTCATCTGGTATTATAGTAGTTTCATATACAGCAGAATGGTGTCAAATTTGTCAGTCTACAAAATATATGTATGTACAGTTAGCTGAAGAATATGGAGATAGAATAAATTTTTTTTCTACCTCAGATGATGACATTTCATCTGCATATAATGTTATACAATTACCAACATATAGAATATATAGAAATGGTAGAGAACAATACACTGCATCTGGGAAACTTGCTGTTGAAATCATTGCAGATCAGCTTGCTAAATTAGTTAAAAAAAGAGAGTAAATTTATGATTAAGCAAGTAGTTTGTTTTTATTTTCATTCAAAGATATGTTTCTTCAATTCACATCATTTTAAATAACAATTAAAGACATTCTTGTTTCATTACTATAAGCTCATTTACAAAATCACATTTTGTAAATAGGCCTGTAATATATATGTTTTGTTGCACTCAATTCAGAATTACATCTTACAAAATATTATCTCAGTATTATTTTATTAAGTATAAATATGAAATTATGATGCTGTAGTTTTAATTATACATATTATTGAAATTTAATTCACAGAAAGTTTTATGTTATTTTAAAAACCAAATTTATCTAAGTATTTATTTGTTTTAACTTGCATAAAGTATTATTCTGCACTTTCCATACCAAAAAATAATGGTGGGTAAAGCAATCTATGAAAGAAGTACATATATATATTTTTATACTTTTTCCTACAAATCTTAGAATATTTTCAGCTCAATAATTTCTAAAATAACTTTATTACATAAAGATATTCCATTTTTATAAGTTTTAAGTATCTGCAGCTTTGACAATAAAACTTATCTAAAAACATAACCTATTCTATATAAAATTTTGTAAATGTTTAACCATTATAGTGTAAGATTAAGTGAAATAAAATTGAGTTGAATTAACGTACAAAAAAAAATAAGGCATGTTCATTATTAACATATACATGATTAATTAAAACATTTGTAATAACTACTTGTAATGTATCTAATGTAATAATAGAAAATAACTAATAACTGCTGGAGAGGAATAGAGAAAAATTATTTCAAAACAATGTTAATGATTTTATTATCTGCGTGCACAATGCACAATCAAAAGAAGTGATTCAGCAATATGAATAGGGTGAGTCAAAAATTAAACTTAAATCTAATATTAAATCTACAAAATCTAATTTACTAATGCCAGTGGAAGGGAATTCTTCCATACAGTAAAAAAAACATTATACAGTAACAACTATTTTAATTTTTTTTATACATTCATTTTCCTTTTCATTATCAGTTGCTAATATTTATTTCTCCATGAATTTTTCCCTGGCATTTAAAGACATACATTAATTTAATGTTTTTCCATTGACTTTTATAGCCTACTTGTTCCACTCCTTGAGTAATAATAATGAGTGTCTAAATTTCTTTTTAAATTTTCTGACTACAGTTAATTATTTCTTCATCAATAAATACTGAAGGAATTTAGACGTTTAAGAGATTGCACTCATGATTCATATTACTTATTCTTACCATATATATCAAATAACTATCACATATCTAATTTATTCTAAATTTTGTTTAAACAGTATTACTCTGAGCATCACTAAGTTATATCAGACTTAGAGCATTCCAAGAAAGGTTATGATCAATCATTGTGCATAAGAATTTCTCTGGTGATGACTGTTTTCTAGTATTATTTCCTAATCTGACATTAATTTTATTTTTTTGTTCACTGTTTTACTTTTAAAGTTTATAACAGTTAATTTACTTCTATTTTTTGTTCAAGTGTACTAAATGAGATGTTAAACAGACGAATGTATGTATAATAATTTCCTTCTTTCTCTTCTTTCATACTAAATTATTAATGAGTATTTAATCTTTCTGTAAGTAATTTTGGCATGATTAAAAATAGGCCAACTGTAACATGGAGTTCTTTTTTAGTTGGTTATTCATTAATTTCTATATCATGTTTAAGAACTTTATCAGCAGTCTTGTAAAACAAAAAAATTTGTTAATTTATAAAAAAAAGAAGAAAATGTAGTAAAAGAAACATGTACAAAATGAAATATAAAACATTATTTCAGATTGGGGAGAATATCTTTACTAAATCCTTACTTTTACAAACCTGGAAATACACTGTATCATAAAAAATGTAATCTTTGAATTTATTTTATATTTTATAAACTGATATTGAATTAAACAAAAAAAATTATTAGCGTAAATTAAAATAATTAGATTCATTTATAAAGTTTTAAACAGAGTATTACAAAAATAGATAGGAAAATAAAAATGTATTGAAATTATAAAAAAAAGTATAAACAAAACACCTTTATGTAAAATACATTAAAAAGTAAAGAATATTTTTTTCAGCCATCAAAATAATAATAATAATGGTTATCTTTTATGACCAAATATAAAAGCTTAGAAGCTACTTAAAAACATAGAAGCGTAAAAGTACTTGTTGTTGTGAGAAAAGGTCTTTGATAATTTTTTATGCAAACAGTATTTTTGAGAAGATGAAGATGTCTGTTGAACCATTAACCTATTCATAATAACTAACTAAACCTTTTATTTTTAGTCAACATTACTTTGATAATAATAAATTTTTATCAATAATAGATAAAAATAAAATATAATAAGTAAAATAAAAATAAATTTTTATCAAAATAAATTTTATAATAAAAATTACACTAAAATGTCTTTTCTTGTTTAAGGTTGTCTTAATTCAAAAACATAATTCACTGTTTAGTTAGAGTTAAAAATGTTTACTTGTTAATACCAATATTTAAATTCCACATGTTTTTTCCTTAAATTATATATATTTGAATTATTATTAGTTACACTTATAAAAAAAATCCTTTATATGAGATAAAAGTAATTAATAATCACATTAATAATGTGATAATAAATAATTAATTAAGAAAAAGTGTAAACAAAATCAAATGTGTATAATTTAATGGAATAAAGAAGTATCTAAAAAATGTTTTTCAGCTTTTTACTTTCATCCAGTCAGATCAATGCTTATTAAGAAAATAAGTTCAAAAAAAATATTTTAAAGATATTATCAGAATTTATTTGAACAATATTTATGTACATCAGACAAAGGTATAGAAAATTCAAGGTTTTTTTTTAGTATCAATTAACAGATTCATTAACAGAACAATACTTGTCCTCTAAAATGAAATCATTTAATTCAATTCTAAATAAATTTGTGAACAAATTTTTAAATGAAACTGTACTTTATTAAAAACAGCAATAGATGCATAAGATATTTTTTTCATTCTCATTGCAAAAAATTGTTTTGTTGATTAGTTTGATAAAAGTGGATCATTCTCTTATTCCTAAAAAGTAGGAATACGAGAATGTTTTTTTAACAATGGTAAACATCTGCAAATAATAATACAATACAAAAAAATAGGAAAATTGTATAAAATTACAATTAAAAAATATATATAAATAAATATGTACTAATAAATATAAATTAGCATTTTTAATTTATTAAATAATAATCAATATGATTCATATTTATTAATACAAAACTATGATCTAATAATCCACTTTGCATTTTAAAAACTCATTCTGAATAAGCCTAAAAGATGACTTTTTGAATCCAAAAACAGAATATTTACAATTCATATGAAAATATTAGTTAGCAAAGTAAATATTTTGTAATAATAACTAACTTAGTGTTTTTTTTTTTTTTTTTGTTTTTTTCTATTAATTCACTTTAACCCATATTTTGCCATGCTCTGATACAGTAGTTGTAAAATTATTTCTGACTGATTTCTTAAGCTTATACTTATAGATGCTTCAAATCATACATATACTTTTTGAACCTCAAGTATGTTTATTTATCAATTCATGAAATGTTGCAAAACGCAACTTACAAACCAATCTATAAACCAATTTAGATTACTATTTTTTATATTTTTACAGATCTAAATAAAAACTAAACAGAACAGAAATTAGGACAAAATATAAATGAAATATTTACGTTTTATTTCAGTAAACAATGACTATATCAGGTTTATTTTTTAAGGTATTCAATAAAAAATTTTGGGTGAAGTCCAACTTCACACTTACTATAAGAAAATACCATTGTACTTTTAGTGCCAGCAGCAGATACTTCTATTATTTACTTTTTTTTTTCAGAATGATACTTATCAATTGAGTAACAACACTGAGTTGTTGCAGAGAAAACACTGCTGGTTGTCCAAGTCTTGCATTTATGGAATAGCAATTTATTCCCTATTATTTGCCTTTGATGATAATAATATAATAACTATAAGTTGTCAAAATTTGAGTTGCTTGACTTCTTCTTTGTGGACATATTGATATAGCTATCACAAATTTACTAATGCTACATCAAGAAAGCTTAAAAACAAAGGCCACAACCATTTTGTTTTCTTTCATTGTTATTCGATAATTGCTGACACCATTATCCAGTGAATCAACCCCACCTATATAGCAATTGCATTGCTTTATTAGATCTGGCTATTGGAATGAAATTTTCATTTCTTTCATGTTACAGTATCTTTTGACAGTGGACTGAAAGTTTGTAATTAGAGTAAGAGGAGAGTTGCCATTCCATTTTGTAGTAAAAATTGAATTGGTGGTATCAAATTGATAATCGTACATCCCGTGAGGTTCCTTACGTAAGAATTGAGATTCTTCCAAAGGGCAGTTTTGAATTCTATTTTCATTAACTGTTCCAATTGTGAAAAGCCTTACTTCTTCATTAAACTTAACAATTTATATGAACTAAAAAATCTATAAATAAATGCTCTGCTTGTCAGGATTGTCTACAATGCACAATAAATTTTGAACAACTGAAGATCTAACCCAAGGCTAGAGTCAACTTCTACTTCTTTTTCTTGATAAAGAGAAAATTGAAAAGGTATCCTTGTGAAGAACATAAATATGACACCTTGTAGTCAAAGCGCGCAGGTTTTCCTTTCATAAATATTTTACAAGAATGGCAACCAAAGTATATCATCTGTTTATTAATTGAAAGGTGGTGAACAAAAACAACGAATTTGCCAAAGATTTTATTCAGAAGATCAATGTAAGGCTGCACTTCAGAGAATATGTTTATAGTATCTAATATATCATTGTCAGCCAAATATAAATTCATTTTTATATCTCTATACTGCTGGTAGCCTGGCTTTCCTTATGGTTATTCATTGCTGCTAAAGTTGCAAAAATGCAACATTAATTTTTTTCTGTCTAGATAAGGCAAAACAAATAATTGACAATAAAATAAGATTACATAGAAAAACAATCGCTATTTTTTAGTACATTATGAGTTAAAATAATATTGTACATCAGAGTATATTCTTATAAAAATTATTTATGTCATCTGAGAAGAAGCAAAAATGATTAAATTTAGTAAACAATAACATAAAATACTTATTGCCAACAAAACCTTTTTGCTATTATTTAATAATATGAAAGACTGTTTTTTAAAATAGGCTACTTAAAAATAGTAAAAACATATTATTTAATGTAATACTAATGCAAAACAAATTATTTTGTGTTATCACAGCTTTTCAGCTGTGTGTAGGTTAAGGCAAAAGATTACGGTTTGATTTTGTAGCAAATGAATATGTTTGTTCCGCAGAAAGTTATTATCTAATAATACAACCAGATATTTCATACTATGGGCATCAGAAATATCATAAATGATATTAATAATATCATAATTGTTAATATGGATACAAACCATGCAACTATTACTGCTACATCTTGTAAGAAGAAGAATCCAATATTTTTATCTGTATTTGAAATTATAATCTATCCAGCGGAAATTTTTTGAACTCCAGTTTTTCTAATCATTCTAAATAATTATCTTTAGGTAAAGATACATTTGTATCATCTATGAAGAGGGTAACAGTCTTAATAGTGAATCATTTAAGATTTTGAAATACACTGTTAATTTATAATAATAAGATCAAAGATCTAACAATAAGGTAGTCCATGTTTTATGTCTTGGGAGTGAGGTCAAATACTTCACATAGCTGTTTCTTAACAAAGGATGAAATTTCAAGTTTTTTTTTTACAGGTTTACTCATATCCTATCTTAGCAACATAAATTCAATACCACAATTTTACTGCATGGAAAAATAATGGATATTGCACACCTACTAGTTATTATATAACATCAAGATCTATTTAAGTTACTTTACGATGTAGTGGATGATTAAAAGATAAATTCATTTAAATCAATATTAGATTCAATAAAAATTTACTAATCAATACAAGTTGAAACTGCAATTGCAGACATTTAACATTTACAATTACATTCTGCAATTGCAGAATGTAATTGTAAATGTTACTGCTTTAAATACAGATGATTAGTAACCAAATAAATTGGAAAACAAGATTCAGAAAGTCCTTATAAAAATTTTACTTTATACTGAAACCTAAATGACCATTTTGATTGTTAGACATTCATCATCAGTAGACCCAAAAAAAAAATTGTGCACAAAAGAAGCAATATAAAATAAATAAATGATCAAAAAAGTTATTTTTATATTTATTTACTTTTCTCAAACAAAGATTAAATTTTAAAAACTATAAAATGACATATGTTATTTCTTCATTTAAAGCAAAAATTATTTATTTACGTTTATACGTTTTCCATAATTTCTATTGATGATGACTATTTAACAAACAAAATAGTAATTTTAAGTAAAATTTTTGTACATGCATTGTCAGCAAAATCTTGATATCCATCTAATTCAATAACTGTGTACCATAATTTTTTATGTGTGAGATAGTAGTGACGTCATGTTAGGATTTCCTAGAAATGTTATGAATTGATTAGTCATAAAAATTATTTGGTTACATTCATTCAAAATTATATAATATGTATGATATGAACATCTAAATTCAGTCAATCTACTTTTAGTTTAAACATTTTTCAAGTGTATTCTATTCATTAATTAGAAAGGACCAAAACAGAATGCATTTCAAAAAACTTTACTTCATCCTCTCACAAAAGTTCTTGTACAAGTTTTATCATGCTTCTGGGCCTGATAATTACAATTAGTCAATGAAAAATGTTTGGACATTACACTGAAAAATAGTGTAGCAGTGTATATTAAAAAAAACTTTTGTTATTTTGTGAAAATAAACTATATTAATTTATAATTATTACAAAGGACACTAGGTAAGTTTTACAGTATGACTTATTTTTTTATAATTTTTCAAAACATTCCCACCACACATTATATGTCTCCATCTTTCAAAAGCAGTCTTTCAAGAAACCCTACCATATTTTGTCAGTGATCTGGGCATACTCATCATCCGAAATCCTTATTTTTCCTATTCTTGAGGTTAGGCGTAGTTTCTTGAGAGCTTCAATAACTGTAGACAGACATTTCTGGGTATACCACTTCCCTGAAACTGACTTTTTTCTGAGTTTCCAACACAACTTTTTCTAAAACTCCTCTCACACTAAAATATACAGCCACTATTCTCTTCTTCACTGATTTGAATTTTCAAACAGCCATGGGGTCTCCTCAGCTTTGAACACCCACAATTCGTTCCCCTTTCAAACTCTTGGTTCCACCTAAATATTTTTTAACAATGAGGACAATCCTCTACACACACAGGAGTCATTTTCTCTAAACACTGATCAACACTTAATCCAATTGCAAAACTGTAATGCAAAATTACCCAATATTCAGTTTTCAACCATGACAACAACACTACCTCTTTTCAGTAATACAGCTAAAAAATAAATGACACAGAAAGTAACTAGAGCACCTACAGTGTACATTAGAATCTACCTGTCTTTTATATGTTTAGCCTCTGGAACTACCATTAAGGTATTACTTCAGAAGATGAATGAGGATGATGTGTATGAATGTGAATGAAGTGTAATCTTGTACAATTTCAGGTTGATCACTCCTAACCCACCGGGTTGATCTAGTGGTTAACGCGACATCGCAAATCAGCTGATTTCGAAGTCAAGAGTTCTAGGGTTCAAATCCTAGTGAAGATAAAAATTTTTATACGGATTTGAATACTAGATTGTGGATACCGGTGTTCTTTGGTGG
>JAAAKQ030164678.1:0-12636 GCA_010016005.3 Zanna intricata
GGACGAAGCAGGAGCGATATAAAATGCCGAATAGCACAGGCGAAACGAGCTTTCAGTCAGAAATATAATTTGCTTATTTCAAAAATTAATTTAATCAACAGGAACACATTTCTGAAAGTATACGTTTGGAGCGTAGTTTTATACTGAAGTGAAACCTGGACGATCGGAGTCCCTGAGAAGAAAAGATTAGAAGCTTTTGTAACGTGGTGTTGTAGGAGAATGTTAAAAATCAGACGAGTGGAAAAAGTTACAAATGAAGAGGATTTGCGAAAAATCGATGAAAAAATAAGCATTTGGAAAAATATAGTTAAATGAAGAGACAGAGTTATATGCCACATATTAAGGCATCCTGGCATAGTCGCTTTGATATTGGAAGGACAGGTAGATGGGAAAAATTGTGCAGGCAGGCAATGGTTAGAATATGTAAAACAAATTTTTACTAATGTAGGATGTAGGAGGTATACCGAAATGAAACGAATGGCACTATATAGCAAATCTTGGAGAGCTGCATCAAACCAGTCAAATGACTGAAAACAAAAAAAAATATGCGAATTATGTTACATAAATATAATATAATAATAAAATTTGTTGTCTCATTGTGTACATTTAAAATTACAAAAAATATCCAAATGACCACATAGAGATAGGTTACAATAAGATAAAATTCATAAGATCCACATCTGTGATATAGGTTTTGTTAAATGTGGGGTTTGTGTTTAATACATATAAATGTTTGGGTACGCCTGAGAGGTTAGGAGGTATCACATGTTACTTGCAATAAAGACTAAGCGTATCAGTTTACAGCTTTCAATTGCTTTCATGCAATTATTTACAGATATTCTATAAAAATAATCTCTTAATTGTGAATTGGTAGAGAAAAAATCATCTCATGGTCATTTACTCGTATTAGTGATAATCGATAGTGCACGAATTATTTAAAATTAGTTAGTATTTACGTTATTACGATGCTTGAATAGATTCTGTGTTAACGCACAGTAAAATTTTACGGTTTGAGGTAAATTATCAGTAGATACACAGTGCAGAGTTATTGAAATATAAACTGTATGTATGTACTTGATTTTAAATCAGTGATAATGGACACACCTCCGTCATCATCAGGGAAGGAAAATGTATCCCTCCAAATCTGAGAGGTTGGAAATGGGGTGGGGGAAGGAGTAAAGAACGGGGATGAGGGTTTGAGTGAAAACGGAAGGAATCGGTAAGGAATAAGGAAAATAGATTCCCCTTATATTAAGCCGGCTGGAAATTACGATATTTTTGCGAGAAATACGAAAAATATTCTAAGCCGTTGTTTACTAAGTGGACGCTTACATTATTCACCTGTCTTAGTTCGACAAAAGACTTAGAAAAGTTTTCATGTCTTTCTAGGTTAGATACGTTCAGTTACTATATACTTCATTAGCCAACACACAAAAATCGCGAAACTCTATTAATCACTACCGACCTAATAAACACTTTATTTACCTCTATTCTAAATACAAATAGAAGGAATTTAATGAGAAGAGAAACCATACAAAAATAATTATAATTGTTCTCAACAGAAGGGGAAACATTAATTTGTTTCTTTAGAGTATCTGTACTGGTTTTTAATATGGAAGTAACATCTGGAAGGAACCTAATTTTTGACTGATAAAAGGAAGCTTTCATTCAGAAGAATGATGTTCATTACAGCATCGTTCAAGTGAAGTGTTACTCTAAAAATAAAACATCACTCTAATGCTGAAAAACTTGGGTTAGAAAAACCAATCGGAATCACATTACACAACTTTATCTGAAGCCAAGCTTCAGGTAGTGGTTACCATGTGATTTCTTTGTCATATTTATTAGGTAACCACGTCTTATGCCACATTACCTCAAATTATACCAGCTTCAAAATAATGAAAATTATAGACTTATTTTTTGGTAATAAAATTATCTATACAAAATCAGATAATTGTTGTGAAATTAGAGAATCCATCAATTAATAACAGTTTAATCATATTGGTTATAAAGCAGTTTTGAGTGATATTTAGTAAGTTCAAGAAAAAATTATTAAAAGGAATATTTAAAATTAAAAAATATAAAAATATTAAAGGAAAATATATTTGAATTTTGTTTCATTCTTTAGTCATTTGACAGGTTTAATCTAACTCTCCAAACTTTCCTATGTAGTGCTAATCGTTTAATTTTAGTATACCCCCCACATCCTAAATGCCTAACAATTTGTTTTACATATTCCTAATGTTGCCTTCCTGCACAATTTTTCCATCTATCTGACCCACCAATATCAAATCCACTACTATTCCAAGACGCCGTATAAGTCTGTCTCTTTTTTAGCTAGATTTTTCCAAATGCTTCATCAGTTTGCCTCAACGCATCTCCATTTATCACTTTATCCAACCATCTGATTTTTTAAATTCTCTAATAGTACCACATTTCAAAAGCTTCTATTTGTTCTTCTTAGCTCCTTTGATAGTCAAAGTTTCACTTCCACTTAAAACTATCCTCTGAACATATACTTTCGTATATGTTCAAACGTATAGCAAATTATTATTTTTTACTGAAAGCTCGTTTTGTCTGTATAATTCGGCTTTTTATATCTCTCCTGCTTCTACCATCTTCAGTAATTTTACTTCCCAAATAATAACATTCTTCTACCCCTATAATGGTTTCTCGTCCTATTTTTATAATCAGTGGTCCATTTGTTTTATTTCTATTATATTTCATTGCTTTCTTTTTGTTGTTCTTTCTTCTGTTTATTTTTATGTGGCAGTTTTTGTGTAGGATTTCTTCCATGCTGTTTATTGTTTCTTCTAATTAGTAGAAATTCTTCTCTTGTTTCTTAATATAGATGTAATACTTACCAATTTGTATTTCAAAGGAATTAGAGAATTGCTAAGAAAATATGAAGTTTCGAGTGAAGTACAACTTGTGAGTGACTGTGTAGAATATATTTCCAATAAAATTTAGTACAAAAGTAACCCAATTACATAAAGATCTTTAAATAAGTAAGCTGAACCACTGGAAAGCTTATAAAACGTAAAATTAAAAAATATTTAGTATTTTTTATTTACTAAAAAAATTAAATTTATTTATTTATTTTTAAATAAAACAAGAAAAATATGAAAGATAATTGTAATGCGTTAAAAAGCACATACATTAAGTTGAAATTATTTTATTTTGTTTTCGTTAAAATATAAGTTGGTACAACTGCTAATAACTATTTTTTTTTATTTCAATTTTATTTGATAAGAAATAAAATAAATTGCTATAAAAACAAAAAAAGACTAACAGTACACTCTAACAAATTTAAAAGAAATTATTCAAATTAAACGGAATTCGAAGTACTCACCGGTGTAGAATAATAGGCTGTACTTTTTTTTTTTTTTTTTTTTTTTTTTACCTCCGGAACAACCGTTAAGGTATATCATCAGAGGATGAGATGTACTGAATGTAAAGAAATTTTGATTATAAAAAGTTTAAATATAAAAGTTTTTGTTTTTTCTTCTCCCCTGAGTCGGACCTACAATTAATTATTGCTCAACCCAGGGGAGTATCTCTGCCTCTAATGGGGCCTCACTGTCCACCTGCATGGCAGCTCGGCCCCACCGGGTCTGGATCTTAATATGCCATTTACCATTAACCGCCGGAGACGGAGAGGACGGATTCGACTATGCCGTCCCCAACATTCGCCCCCGGAGGCCGGGTCTCGGTCATTTATCTTTTTAATAAACCCCATTTCCCACTCATATGGGGAACGTCCATATGAACATAAGCCCCCCCCCCCCCAGCGGTTCGGGTCTTGTAACTGGTTTTTTTTTTCTTTTTTTTTACTGATAGGCTCTTCTCCGGCATTCACTCGCCTTAGTTCGTAATACTGTCGTGGAAAACCGGTCAAACAAAGGCTAGTTACTTCTAGATTGCAGTAAGAAGCCAATCAAATTTTCTGCTAGAAACCCAACAAGGTTAGCTCTTCTTCGTTCTTCGTCCCACTCTTGACAAACAAACAGTGTGTATTCGACACTATCTTGCTGGTCGCAGAAGATGAATGTGGAAGAGTCTCGATTTCCAATCCTGTGCAAGTGGTTATCGAATTCATCATGTCCACATAGCATCTGTGTGATATGATAGTTGACATAACCATGCGATCGATCGCACCAGGCATCGAGATCATTAAGTAATCTTTTGGTCAGGCTGCTTTATTGCCTGTGACCCACTTCTCCTTCCATTTCCTAAGTACGAGAGCTCTGGCTTCTTCTCCTTCCCCGATATCTCTCACTACATTCCTCAATTAGCAGATCTATTGGCGGTACGCCAGATATTACACAGACCGCCTCGTAGGAGATGGTTCGGTAAGCCGAAACTACCCCCAGAAGAGATCTCTTGTGAACACTTATGAGCCTCACCAAGTTTCGTCTTCTGGTCACCGCAGGACACAAGATAGGGACAGCATACAACATAGTGGATGCGACTGTAGACATAATCAGATGCCACTTACACGATCTGGGGGCTACACGAGAAGACATTATTGGGACAGCATTCTCAGCGTCTTATCTGCCTTGTTGCAGCATGCTGTAACATGATCCGAAAACCGGAGCCCCAAGGTAACTCTCAAGTATTTAACTGTGTGCGCGGACTGCAGCTGGTGACAGCCAATTCTTAGGTCTAAAGGAACTAATCTGCAACGTCCTGTCAGTGTGATAAACTCACATTTATTTGGCGCCAGTTCAAGTCCCTGAGTCGCCATCCAGTGTTGGATTATTCTGAGCGCATCATTCTCTCGCCTCTGAACCTCTTCCTCTTTTCTGCCCTCCACCAACATTGCCAGGTCATCTCCGCAGGCCACCGTCTCGACCCTCTTCGGAAGCTCCAGGTTAAGCACGCCATCGTACACAATGTTCCACAACAGGGTGCCGAGAACGGAGCCCTGAAGAACACCACAACTGGGTTGAAAATTTATACTGTTGTTTTCCGTATATGCTTGCAGCCATCTGTCTTGGAGGAAGGACTGAACTTGGCTTCTGAGATATGGGCTGATGCCCTTGTTTAAAAGGGCGGCCATAATGGAGCCCCACCGATCCAACACGAATGCATTCTTTATGTCTAATAGGATCAACACCTGCAAACCTCTTGTTCGCCATGTCCCCCGCCTGACCCCTACTGACCATGTAACTACTTTTGAAACAGCCTGCAATGTAGACGGTCCCTGCCTAAATCTGAATTGATTCTAGTGAATGTCATTTCCAGATCTCAGCTCATCCAGGATTCTATTAGCGATTAATCGCTACTCTCTTACCGCTATTATTAATCGGACATATCGGTCTAAATTTTATGACTGCTTCAGCGATTTTGGCTTTAGGCAGGAACACTACTCTTGAATTCTTCCAGCATCCAGGGTATTCACTTCTGGCTAAGCCTGAATTGAGTGCATCTGTTGTGGTCCATGGTATCAATTGCATTATTCCTTGCAATAGAAGCGCTGGAATGCCGTCGTGTTATGGACTTTTCTTGTCCGATAATCTACTAACCGCCTGACTAACCTCCGCCAACTTGTATCTCCTGATATCACATGGAATTGGATCCAACACCTCCTCATCTCTTCCAGGAAAAAGGCGCGAGATCTAAGAAACGGCCTGTTCCTCCGTGAGGATAGGCAATCTTCTTCCAAATCTTTTAGTGACAATTTGATATGCCCATCCCCAGGGGTCATCATCCAGTTCACCAAAGAGGTGCAACCAACTGCTCCTCTTAGACTTCTTAATCTCGAAGTTCAATCTTCTTCTCTGAATCATATATTGTCGCTTAGCTTCGACAAATCTGTCTCCGCCCTCACGACGAAGTCTCTGTTTGTCTCGACGTACACGCAACAGCTCCTTTCGCTTACCAGCGATTGTGGCGGACTACCAATAAGCAGGTTTGTGTCTTCTGGATCTAACCGGGATCCTGCTGAGTTCTTTAGTTAGCTACTCTTTCAACACAAAGCTACTCTTTCAGCCACCCGTCTGGCAATATCGTCCACTTAACTGCGACTTAACCTTACTAATAACCTCTGCTCGGGTATACAAAATACGGAATCACGTAGTTCGAATATTGTTGCGTAATGATCACTTCTTGTTTCATCGTCAAGTTTTCGCCGACTACAAAGATCATAGTCCCATTTATTATAGATTAATGTCAGATCGAACACCGATGCGTGTCCTCTAGCTTTGAATGTAGAGGTGTCGTCATTCAGGCAGCTTAGACCACAAGATGACATTAGGTCTGAGAGTAATTCACCTCTTCTGTTGGTGTAAGAGCTACCTGCTAGCCTGGTCTTACAATTTAGATCTCCCAATATTATAACACGTTTAGACGCTCTAGAAATTAAGGTATGCAAACTACCCATGAACTCAGCATAATCCTTTAAGCTGCAATTAGGAGAAATATAAGCTCCAGTATAACCAACGCATTAGACAATTCGACTGCGACTAGGTGTTGGCTACGGTCAGAGAGTGTGCATGATATATTTATATTTCCCACTTATATTTTTTATTAGCACATCTCCCGCTACATCCGTAATCCAATAAAATTTAGCGACTTCATTCTTGTTCGGCTATGTTGATATTATAAAGTCGGCGTTATATCTCTTAGCGACTTCTCTCACGAGGTTGTGGGAGAGAGTGCTACGGTTAGCACTAGATAATAGTAGTTTAATCATCACGGTTCTTAGCGCAATCAAAGCCTCCCGTGTGATGATCTTTACCCCCACAGTCTAAGCACATTTTTGGTAAGGCGCAATCTCGTATGTGGTGAATTTTCCACCACAGTTAAAACAAAGGTCTAGGCGATTTGGACCCCTGCAGTTGGAGCTGCGGTGCCTGGTACCCCAGCATCTGTAACAACGATCGATGTCTACTCTTATATGCGCTCTATATTGAACCCAGCCAATCTTTACACGTTTCTGCACTAGCCTACAAGCGGCACGGTTCGTCGTGATTATCGTCGCGTTTTTCGTGTCGCCGTACGCAAGGCAAACTGATGACAATCGAAATGATTCTCCGGAGCCTAGATGATATTGAATGGCCTCTTTAATGTTCTGCTCGGAAGTGTCCGAATCTATGTCTTTCCCGTGCACGATCGCTCTTCTCCCCGCGCTAGTGCGCAGATCAATGTGCAAGCTGGTGAAAAACTGGTTTGAGCTGGTGAAAAATGGTCCGCGTTGTTTGCCCCTTGTATACGAATGTAAAGTTCATCCTCTAACCCTTATGCAGGGAGAGTATGTCCCCGTCTTCTTCTTTTGGTATCGTAGTCTTTACGGTTCTCAACGGATCTGCAAACGTCTTACCGGCAGCTTTGACTATTACTGTCTGACTCTCCTCCACCGGAGGCGGTAGCTTTCTTTACACTAGCCACCCCTGTTTTCCCAATTCTTGTGACACTATCACTCCGATGCAAAATCATCGATACTAGAGATGAACTATCTCGAAACAAATCGGCAAGTATTTTCCTAGGCGGTAAGGTTAGCGCTCCTCCAGGTAGCACAAAAGTTGGGGAGGCTGACTTAGCGCGAACCCGTTTAACCGCTGTCAACATCATCTTTAATGTGTTCTTTTGTTCTAGTGTTGTGTCCAGGTACACACTGAAACTGCGTCTTTGTAAAGAGTCTGTATCCTCATCCATCACGTATGCGATCTCTTGCATGATCTCGCCCGGCTTGATCTCTGATTCAGTAGAAGCATTTTCTGTCGCAGATCATTGATGCACTAAGTTAATAAATCGGCATCTATCTCCAGAAATTGGAGCTGAGATAAGAAATGGCTTAACCTTCTTCATAATAATTGCGGGCCATTTTCTAGGTAGCAGCTGCAGTAGTTGGTCGTCTTCTAATTCGCCCGAAAGTAGGATACATATATCCGCGTCCCTATTCAGATCAGTTTGCGTCGCCTAAAATATGCCAGCTATTGGCGGTGACGTCTCAATAAGAGATTTTAGACCCTTGAAAACGGCTGCCAACTCTTTTTCGAGGTGAGGTATGAATTTGGCCAGTCCCTGCCGTGATTTTGCTTTAACGTCACTAAAGCAAATGATAATTGATTTGTAAGGTCTTTCATACCCCCGGCAATGGGATCCTCTTCTTCTGATGATGCCTTTGCTTAAAGGTGGCTTCTTTGCTGTGGTCTCCGAAGGACCCGGAGTACTTAAACCGGTCCTGTCGTTCTCCAGAAGTGATCTACGACGTTGCATTTTTATTTTTGTAATCAGCGCCAAATTCCGCTTAATTTGAGATTCCATTCAATAAAATTGAGGGGGGAAAAAAGAAGGGAAATAAAAAAGAGGATGTGGATGCGGGAGGTGGAAAAAAAAGGTGAGTGGTGCCGGGGGCGGAAAAGAAAAAAAACTGGATTGAGGTTGCAGGGGGTCCGGATCAATCTCGATCCGGTGGAGGGGTAGGGGTCTAGGATAAATAGGTATAGAAATTTATAGGAAAAGAAATTCCCTCTTATAAGCGTATGTCTACGACTTATTAAGTCGTAGACAGAATAATTTTACTAACTGCTCGCTCAACTTGTCTCGCTCAGTGCTTGTTTTATAGTGAGTCACTTGCCTATATTCACTTGTAGCTCGACTTAGAATAATTCCAATTACACTGTATAATTTTATGCAGTTCTTATGGATAATTAATATTATGAAAAAAATTCTAAATAACATTATAGTCCGTTAACGATTACTCTGAAACTTTATAAACGTGTCCATTAAATTTCCACCAACAAATCCTGATACAATCCAAATTACAAAACACCAAAGAACCTGTCCTAAAACACTGAGAACCCGGAGCCCACAGAAAGACCTCTGAACCAGATGGAATCCACTACTCGACTTCAATATAAAAGTTACTATTACATTTCTTAACCATATCTTAGCCTGTTTCTTTAACTACCAACAACACTGATGAACTTATTAGCTGTAAATAAGATCAAAATCCTCTTAGTTACACTCTTCTGCTGTTAACTTGCCATTCCGTATTGACGTATTTTAATAAATACTGTTATAAAACAGCTGTCTTTCAATTAATTATCACTCCCCAATTTCAAGTAGTCTTCGCTGTGCTTACTTAACTTCCTTCTGGATCTTAGATACCAAAAAAATTTAAAGAATACTAAATGTTTCTTTATAGAGAGTCTAAAATTGAATTTTAGACACTAATTTTTGACACCATTTAAAAATAACTCCTAGAAAATGTTTTCATGAAATAGTTAATTTGATTTTGATGAAATAAATGTTATTAAGATAATATATTTATCCATAGGAATTGATTAATTGTGAGTTTCTCTCATTTTTTTCTTACATAGCCAAATTTATAAAGATTGACAAAAATATCTCAATCAATGCAGTTTCAGTATTTTACTTTTTTATTTATCCTTCAATTGTAGTGTGCTTTTTGATTTAATCTACTCGTTTCTAAGGACAAAATAGGATATAAAATTACGTTTAGTATTAAAGCTCTTCCTCGTTGCCCCATCCGATTATTTCCAATTCTTTACCTGGTTAAAACTTCATTGAAATATTTGTTTCTAAATAATTATGTAATAGGAGTTTAAACATATGAAAAATCACTTTAGACTGCTTAAATTTCAAAAATACTACTCTGAAATAGTTGTATCGGTATTTTTAAAAAAAAGAAAAATTAATTGTTCGTATTTCTGAACAGTGAATACGAGTATCTATTAACAGACTTTTATGTGTTTTCTATTCAACAGAGAAAAAGTACTTGACTCTCTGATGAATATTTTGTAATGAAGTCTAATATTATTAATACTGCTGTATGGGTTTCATCAATATAAAACTTTATTATACCTTATTTTCTTCGAAAAAAGATAAATTTTAAAAGAAAGTATCATTAGATACTTCATTGTATTATTAAAATCCTTTTCTGTTTTCATTATTATTTTTGTTTTACTTTATTTTACGATATTGGATACTACTCATACTATATTTAATTTACGGACAAATACTTCTATTTGACACCGGATTTTCTATTAGTGAAGTAGTTCTTTAAGATGTAATTGAAATTCCTATAAAGTTGTACTTATTTTATTTACTACAGTTTTTTTTATCTCCTTTTACATTAAAAAGAGATAGGTAATAGTATAAGGTATCGTATACCAGTGAAATTACTGGATTTATTACATTACTGGATTTTTAAATCTCACATTTCAGGCTACCGATATTTTGTTAGATGCGATTACTTACTTGAATAAAAAACTAAAGATTAACTGGAATTTAAATAGCCACTGTAAAATATGTAGTGAAATGCCTCTTATCGGTCTAACTGTCATATGCATCCCCGTGGATTTGGCAGGGTGATGTATGCCAGCGGTATAATCAGCTAATTGATAAAGGCAAAGGGATCTGTTGATAACCAAGTCTGCTGATAACTTCTGTATTATAAACTCCTTACGTATCACTGTAACAGTGTTCTTATGCTATGTAACAGTCCATTGTTTCGTTATCTGTTTATTCCATTTAATCAGTGATACACTTATATTTTCATACTTGGAGTTTATGCAACAAACATATTTTGTGAAATTAAAAAATATCTAAAACTGTAATACTGTAATACTGTTGATGCAGTTTTTTAATAATATTTTTATATACTTATAATGATTTAAGATCTTACTAATTAGATAATTCAGCATTATTTTTGTAATTCAAACTTGCAATACTACAAAAGTCTTGTAAATATATGTGTGGATGAAATTCTTTTGTCCCGTTCACTACCTGAAATACGAAAGAAGAAAGAGTCTTTACTGTCTGACTTAAATACATATAAAATTTACACGTCATATTCTTTCCTAAAAGCTACAAAATACTTCAGAGATGAATAATGAACAAAACTTTTAACTTGATATAATTTTTATTAAAATTATTTTGAATAGGATTGTTTAAGAACCTAATTTTGAAATATTCTCTCTTTCGGACGGTTTTAAATTAGTTATTATTTTCTTTTTCTTAAGCAGTAAAATATAAAAAACCTATATATAGATTTATTTTTACCTTTTAATAAATCATGCTGATCGATGAAAGAGAAAGAATTCGATATAAAAAGAAGCGAGAGTAGGAGGAAAGGAGAAAAGAAGGGTTTAAATGGAGAAGAAATGTAAAGATAAGAAAAGGAAATTTTTTTTTAAACATATTGAGACATCGCTAAAAACAAATAAGGCATAGTATTCGTCTCGTTTCCGCAACCTTTTTATTTGTTGTTTCACATTTCCCCCCCCACACACACACATACCCACACACACACACACACACACACACTTATATAAAAGATTTCTTCTTCAATTTTACTTTATTCGGAATAATTTATAAAGAAATACTAGCTTTTTATTCTTGTCTTTAACCTGTCTACGTTTCCTTTGTCTACATTTCATATACATCAAAACACATTTTATTATCCTTTATTAACACAATAATATTCAACTAATATAATTTTACTAAATTCTAAGATTTAAGGTTTATGTTTTTATTACTGCCTGATTTACATTTAAATATTAAACTTCAATCAAATTATTTGAAAGGAACTGATTAATTACTATTTGATTATTTTAACTTACTAGAACTGTAGAAATTCCCAAAATTTTAAGTTTCATATGTATTTTTTATATCTATCTGTGTAATAAAAAGTTTTATTTATTAAACGGTTTTTGGTTAGAGACCTCTACACACTTAATATTTAACATTTTAACAAATTTAGCCTTGACTAAAATCCCAGCGTTAGGCGTTAAGGATAATGGGCTAAAAACTACATAAAAATTAACCATAAAATATATCTTCGATTTGCAAAATAATTCCAGTTTTTAAGTGTTATTTTTGGAAAATGCCTATTTTAAATACATTTAAGAAAAATAGATAAGGATATGGGTTTTAATTTAGTCTAGAATCTATAGGTATTATTTGAATATTTTGTTTTGAAAAAAAAAAAAAAGGTGAAAGCAGGTATAACTAATATTTACATATTACAATAAATTGTACTTTATTAAAATCAATCTGCCACTATAATAATAAAATATGAAGTAAAAGTAATCAAAAACCTTCGGGTATTGAAAAACTATGAACAGTTACTGATAGCCAATTTTAGGTAAGGTATTATTAATTATTTTTTACAAGTACTACCATCGAACACAGTTTTGAGCAATGGTAAGTGAAATTGGAATAAAATATCATTTAAACAATGATAATTAAAATAGTAATTGTTTTATGCTATATGTGTAAAAGTAAAGCCGTTTTGTGTATTATAATACAGAGTAAAAATTGAGGAATTTAGTTTAGAAGTTCAGTTTTGATAAGATACGGGCATTAGTGTAGATGATATATTCTTGGACCGAAGACGTTTTATCGTCCAAATTTTGCGTAGTATCGAAGTTGTTCATTAGTGCAGTTTCGTTAAGTTAGGCACAAGTTAAGCGTTAAATAACTTATTTATTGTGTACTATTATTTAGGAAAAATATCAAAAAAGCATATAAAATAATAGTAATATATTTAAAACTTAATTTTTTTCCCCGCTTGTGGAGTGCCGATGCACTCCACAAGCGGGGAGTGACGTGCCCCAATGAGCCCAGGAGGACTTCGAAGGGTGGATCCTCTGCAGGAGCCCA
>JAAAKQ030164689.1:0-12635 GCA_010016005.3 Zanna intricata
TATAAAAATTTTTATCTTTACTAGGACTTGAACCTTAGAACTCTCGACTTTGAAATCAGCTGATTTGCGATGTCACGTTAACCACTAGACCAACCCGGTGGGTTTAGATAATCCTATACTAAACCATGCTGATGTTACGCCGAGAGGGCTGCCCCTGGCTGATGTTCCGGCCGCTCCTGGGAGGGGAAGGGGGAAGGTATTTTAGTGGGTGAGAGCCCCACACTGTCATCTGTGCAGGCAGATGTTGGCTGGTAGAGTTTTTTCTTCCTCCTCCTACGCAAAACAAAAAAAAAACCTATACTAAAAGATGATCAATATTATCTTTACCACAATTGTTGTTTTAAATCGATTCAAAATATTTATTTATAACCTGGAAAAATAAATTGAAATAAATAAATGTATTATTTTCATCAATACATAATACTATACTATATGTATGTAATTCATAATAATATATTTTTTTTATGTCCTCAACATCTTCCCTTACAGCCATCCCAGCTTCCTAAAAGAAACTTTAACTAATAGGAAAATTGAGAGATCTACTTTAATGTGAAGAAAATGATAGAACAGTAAATAAAACCTCGGTGTATGCACTTATGATACCAGGGAACATACATAACAGGGAAATGTCAGAACACTAATTTGAGTATAAATATGATACTAAACGCAATATACTACAAATTAAAAAATTCTTGATAATGCAGCAAACCAAAAACATTAACATTCAAATCACTGACAATACAAAAAAATACTTAATAAGACGCCAATAAGAAATACTACTAAAGTTTAATCATTATGTCACTGTGTTTAACATGAAATAAATCTACCAGTTTCTTATCTATTACTATGTCTTGCTAAAGGGATCAACTTGCTATTGTTAAACCATTTAAACAGGTAATGCTTATGAGAGCGAATAAAAGAAATATTTATGGTTTTATTTTTCAAATAACACTCAATAACCTCATTAACAGTTTTATGGGCAAAGAATGCTTTTGTACAATGTGCCTAATCTTCAGCATTTTCAAAAAACAGCACTCATCCTTGTAGTTTTCAAAGAGAGATATAAAAAAGATGCAGCATATGAAATGATCGCTGCTGTACTGCTTCTATATAACTACAGGTACAAATAAACCCTAACACAATTCCAGATGACAGCACAGTATTCAAGAATAGGTTCAACCATGTTCTAATAATGCAAATAAAAGAAGTGCACTTAGAAAGTGTATAATTTGTGATTTGTATCTGTATATATATATATGTGTATGTATACATATACTGTATATATGCCATTTTTTCAAAATTAGTAATTTATAATAAGAGATTATAAATATATAGTTATAAATTTTTAACTTTATAAATGCTAAACTGAAGCAAATTGAAAAAATATGTTATCAAAACTCACATTGTATTAATTTTTCAGTCATTCTCGTAGCAACCTTCATCTGGTTATGCTATTCTCACCCTGGATCATGGTGTTATTATTGGGTTTTTGAATTAGGCAGAGATCTATGTAGAATGTCATAAAAATATTTGATTCCGAGGATGCATACTTTTGTATGTGTGAGCCTTTATATTGTTGCGAGATGTTAAGCAAATGTTGACTTAATTTTTCTTTAAGAATGAAGACATTTAAGTGATAACTGTATTTTTTTTTCATGCTGCCTCTTGTTTGACCAATTTAAAAAAATTAGAAAATTTTGCAATCAGAACAGCTAATATATTTATTCCAGGGGCATTGTGTTTTTTTTTTGTTTCACTAATTATATTTGAGTAATAATTGTTTTCATTTTTTAACTTTTAGTTACTTTCTCAGTTTTTTTTTACAATCTAATGTTTTTTTTTTAGTATTTATTTTATTTATCTTTGTTCTAATTTTTATTTGTATTAATTTTATGTAGGAATGTATCAATGAGTCTACTGTTATATTTATTTACATATGCTAAGTATTTGCATACTAAAAACAGCGATACCTAAGTGTACAAAGACATTCTAGTACAGCACACTTTTTTATTTTCAAAATCTATAAGACAATAACTATTCTTAAATAACTAATGATTGAAATTCAGAAATCCCAACTGATGGAGGTTCTCCTGAAACAGGTACAAAAGGTCAGTTTCATTTAGGCAATAGAAGTTAAGATAAACCCAGCCGATTGGTCTAGTGGTGAAGTTGTCATCACAAATCAGTTGATACCAAAATCGACTTAATTTCAAGAATTAAGATTTTATTGATCTCACCCATACATCCAACTGCTATTTGTTGAGCAGCTGCAGTGTAATTGGTACAAGTCTAATAAAAATCTCTCTTAGATGTGGATTTTATGTTAAATATTTAGTGCGAGTGTATTTAATCCATGAAGATGGGGCATGTTTAATATTTATTATCTGTTTTAAGTTATAACGGTTTCATTTTTTTGATGTAGGTTAAGGATTTTAAGTTGACCATATTACTTTTGCTGATGTATAAGCAGGGAATTAATGTAATATGTTGAATTACTGCAGAGTTTTACCCTACATACATGAAACATATTGTTATGATTTATACTATACCATCTAATGCGATAAGATTTACTGTCATTTATTTTATTATGTTACAAGTAATCCATACACAAAGTTGTAATATCAGTGAATCATCAAATTCAAGATAAATAATGTCTGGCATACAATATTGTTAATTGATGGATATTTAATGCTGAATTTTTGTTTTGCGTTTCTATTTAGTAATTATATTTATGAATATGCTGCAAATCTTAATATTAAAACCATTAAGATGATAAAGTTTCAACTGATCTCAGCAGTGCTGATTCCTTTTGCTTGTAAAAACTAAATTAGCACACCTCTTAGTTGGGGGGGACAATGGTGACAATAATCATGTTACAATGCCATGCTTTACAAGAACTGAACCAAATTGATATGAATGAATGTGTAATGAAATAGTAGATTGGTAATGTTATTGTGCATTCACTATGTTGCCACGGTTACTGGTTTATTTTCTACAGCTGATTAAAAGTAATTTTTTAATAACACCTGTGTACTCATTAAATGACTGAAATTTACAAAGTAATTTTAAATTTTAAAAATTAATGTTTTTCTGGATGAGACTTCATTCAAGAAATAGTGAAAATCACATTAAAATATGGCACAAAGTTATATTCTAGCCATTAAAGTTACATAAAACCTACTTCCTTGGCAGATCTGTAGCATCTCTGTTTTTCTCCTTCAGAATGCTGGGAATGAATCCCAATCAGCCGCAGAATTTTTTAACACACTACAAAAATTCATCTTCTATCAGTGGTTGCAATTGGGTGGTTAGTCTGTAGTTTCTTTTATAAAAAAGAATTTTATGGTCTTATGCATACTTAAAAAACATACCAAAAACATTACAAATCCTGACACACAATCAGACTATGCACTTTTTCTTTTTTTTACCTCCGGAATCACCGTTAGGTTATATCTTCAGAGGATGAGATGAACGAATTGTAGTGTGTGTGAAAAATGCCATGCCTGACCAGGATTTGAACCCGGGACCTCCGGATGAAAAACCGAGACACTACCACTTGGCTATGGAGGCCGGCAGACTATGCACTACATTTCATTCAAAGAATTACTATATATTCAAATTTTTTAAATACTAATCTCTCCTTTCCTGTTTTAGCCTTCGGAACCATTGTAAGATATTACTTCAGAGAATAAATGAGGATGATATGTATAAGTGAAGTGTGGTCTTGTGCAGTCTCAGGTCAATCATTCCTCAAATGTGTGGTTAATTGAAACCCAACCACCAAAGAAATGATTATCCATTATCTAGTATGCAAATCCATATAAAAATAATTGCCTTTAGCAGGATTTGAAGCTTAGAACTCCTGACTTCAAAATTGACTGATTTGTGATGGTGAGTTCACCACTAGACTAACCCAATAGATTATAAATACCAGTCTAATTTTTTTCAGAGTATCTTCAAATTTTTCTGGTCAAGAACAATTACAGAATGAAAGTGCACCTCTTTTAAGCCACTTGTTTAAAGCCCCTCCTTTAAGTTAACTTTCTCTCTATAGCATCTCCAAAGGAGTCTTTGATTTCATGGGCATCTATTGGTTTCAGATTACCAATTGTTAGAGTTTTATTTTTGAACATATGTGTACTTTAAGAAAGAAATATTAATCATAATCACATACCAAAATATCTAAGAAGCAAGCTGGCCACAAGATGTTGCTGTGTTGTGAAATGGTTTGCCTGGGAATAACATGGATAACTTCCATCAATGCTTATTTAATGTGATAATAGCTGAAAAACAGTCAGTTTTTCTGCCCTCTTCAAAACAATACTGGCTTATAGTGCCAAAGAAAACTGTGGTAATTGTGAAGAGGTTGTATATTTTTTTTTCCTGGGTTTTCTGGGCTTTATACCAAAAATTCTGATTATTTACACAACCAGATAGATGGAAATATGCCTTATGAAATATTCAGAATAAGGATTTCATCACTGGGAATTGTAACACTTCTTTGCAGTTAGCAAAGTCCATCTTGAAAAGATGCTGCTTTGTCATCATTTTATAGGGATGAAATTTTAAAAACAAAACTCATTGAATAGAATGATAGACAAGGCTGTCGCTAAAAAAGGAGTGACTTGTTTATGATTACTTCTGCACTAGTGTTGGAAGTTTTACTGTATTTGAATACTTTTTTAGATAGCCTGTTTGTTTTAATTTAAAACTGAGTTTTATCAATTTAGAAGTCTACATCAGTAGATTATTTTGTTCTGTGAGAGGATGTCTTCTTGATGCAAATGTTAAATTACCTTTGGAAAAGACATGGATTTTTAAAACCTCTGCATTGCACAATTTCAGGTGTGAGGTGGTTCTCTTTATGGATACCTGAGCCTATTCTTGGATGACTTTTAGAATCTAGAGAAAAAGAAATTTGCTACCATATATCTACGAGCTGTTCCATTACAAAACCATTAATCAGTAATGAGCTGCTTGGATGGAGTTAACACAAATGATACTTCCGTGATAGTGGAAATGAGGGGTGTTGAACAAGTGCTCCTTTCTTTGGTTTGGGATTTTATGTCTACGGCACAGTTCTTAGGCGTAGTTGGTTTCTTTTTCACAAATCTCAGAAAAAAAAATGGATGGTCCTTCAGTTACTGCATTTCTGGTATGTTTGTGTTTCGGTAAAAGCAGCTCTAACTGATAACGTCCAGAAACAGCTTTAAAAATGGTGATGTAATGAAAACCCCACCTTGGTTTAAGTTATATTATTGGGTAAAGTTGGGCACCTGTTCCTCACAGTGATGAACTGCCAGTGCTAAAAAGCTCCTGAAAGTATAATACTAAGTGATGATGAAACAGAAAATAAATCTGATGATAGCTGTGATGATGATTTAACTAGTGATCTTTCATTTTAAGCTTCAACATCTAAAACTCATTTTCTCACTCGGGAAGATCTTAATGACCTTGTTCGAGATTTGAATCTTTCTAAAAGTCAAGCTGAACTTTTGGGCTCCAGATTAAAAGGTTGGAATCTCCTCCATCACAAAACAAAAATTACTGCATTTAGAAATAGACAAAATGAATTTGAAAACTGTTTTTATGTTGAAAATGAAGTTGTTTTCTGTAATAAAGGCATTTATTTATAGATTCTTGAAAGAACAGCATGAAAGCTGTACTTCTCCACATTGGAAACAAATTTCCATCCTATACCATTTGACAATGCTGCCAAAATGAAAGAAACTTATGAAAGCTTGAAACTGTTACTGAAAAAAATATACTATAAACAATTTGAATGGCATATCTGTGGTGATTTAAAAGTTATTGCACTTCTATTGGGACTACAACTTAGTTACATGAAGTATTGCTGCTTTCTGTTGAATGAGACAGTAGAGACATTTTAATCACTACATGAAGAAGGAATGGCTGAAGAGAATATGTTTTAATTCCGGAGAAAAGAATGTTGAAAACAATCCATTGACTGATCCAAAAAAAGTGTACTTGCCTTCACTTCAGATAAAACTTGGTCTTATGAAAAACATTGTCAAAGCTATGGATCGAAATGGGTCAGGATTTGCTTATTTAAGAAATAAGTTCCCCAGAATCAGTGAAGATAAGATTAAAGAAGGAATATTCATAGGACCACACATATGTGACTGTTATAAGATAATAACTTTGACCATCAATTGAATAAGGCCGAGAAATCTGCTTGGACATCATTCAGAGTGTCTGCAAAAACTTTTTAGGAAATCACAAGGAAGAAAATTACAAAAAGATAGGAAATGATCTTTTAACATCATACAGACTCATGTGGTGCAATATGTCACTGAAAATTAATTTTTTGCATTCCCATCTGAATTTCTTCCCAGAAAATCTTGGAGCAGTGAGTGACGAACATGGGGAGTGTTTCCATCAGGATATTTCAACTATAGAAAAATGATATCAGGAAAAGTGGAGTCCAGACATGCTTGCAGACTATTGTTGGACACTTAAAAGAGATAGACCTGAAATAGAATACAACAAAAAAAGAAAATATGGCAAGAAAACTGACACTTCCATCTTCTAGGTAAGCATATATTTTATTGCACTGTGTAAAAAACCAAAAAAATTTTAATTACTCGTCACTCAAAAATCTTACGTGAAAAACCAGTATTGAAAAACCAGTTAAATTTTTAAATTCAGCGTAAAAAATAACTAATAAATACAATTATATTATAATTTTTACAACAATATTATAATCTTTGTATGAAAAAAAGTAATTTTTTGTTGATCAGTGCATTTAAATTTGTTCTAAATATAAATATAAAGAGATAATTATTATAAAAACATAAATTATTATATTTATAGCTTGGTTTCCTTTAATTCTACTTTATCCTACCAGAATTCATTATATATATATCTTCAGTATAGTGTTGACAATCAGTCATGAATGACTGTACATTCACAATCATTCTAATTTTTAATCAATTGTAATATTTTTAATCTCCTGATGATGGTTTAAATAAACCGAAAGATCTTGAGAAAGTAAATACATCTTTGTTGCTGGTAACGTGGATAAAACATTTTTTAATTACTCTGATGTAATAAATGTAGTTGTTTGAGAAAGTAGCTGTATCCCTGCGCCACCCACTTTATATTAATAAATAGTAATGCACTATAACTGTCAATTAATTTCCAAATATATTTTTAACTTCAGAAAAATTAGTCTAATTGTTTTAAAATGTAGAAGCAGGTCTTAAATTTTTTCTATTTGTTGATTTCAGCTTGAAAATAATAAAAGAAAGACAAATCATAAAATTCAGAAAATGAAAAATTATTGAAAAGCCACAAGATCAATCAACGACTTTAAGCAGTGCAATTTTAAAAGAGAAAGCTGAGAAATGAGCAAACAAAAATTGTGTGAACAAAAAAAAACAAAGCACTTACTATTAGAGTTTACACAATTAATTGAAAGAAGCTTTAAGTTATTATTTTCTTGATTTTTATAGTGTAAAAAAAATATCAAAATGAATCAAACTTTCTCTTCTTGCAATTACTTTATTCCAGAATTATTTTTTTTTTTAATATCAAAAAGTTGATCTATAATCTGTAATATACTTTTACTTATAATATTAAAATGAAATAAATTGTTATCACGGAATAAAAGAAAAAAAGCTTATGTGAACACCACATGATTTTCTTTTATGCCTATTAAATTAAATATACACATTTTTTGAACTTATTTCATTTGAAAGTGAGATACAACCCACCAATTCTTTAATAAATCAACAGTCACACAATTGCTAAAATATTAGTTTTATTAACATCAAACATTTACACAACTATTAACTCACAACTAGCTTATCTGAAATATTAAGTTAGAGCAAAAGTTCCTTTATTACTCTTTAAATAAATCTAAGACATATCTATCTAATAGTATATTTTTTTAAAATTATTATTCTGTAGTTATCAACAAAATGAAACATAAGAAGTTTAATAAATTCTACAGCTATATTTATTATCAAGTAGACTGAAACAAATGCATAAATAAAAATAACAAGATTCTAAATAATAATTTTAATTAATAGTAAATAATCAAATGTTTCACCAAATCTGATGTGACAACACATGATTTCTTTGTACGCCTATTAAATTACATATAAACATTTTTAAGCAAATAAATTTTTTTTTTCACTAACAATTTCTGATTTTTTTTATTGTTATTATTGAATTATTTATTATAAAAATGTTTTTACAATTAGAAGTTAATAATTATTAATAAATCAATAAATTTAAATTAAAAAAAAAAAGGAGATGAGGTTTGATTCAAACTGATGTGCCTTCCCCTTATAAGATTCAAATAATTCATTAATTAAAATTTTATTTGGCTCTAACTCTGGAACCAATCAAAATAAGTACCACTTACGTTATATCGTAGAAAAGCTTTAAATGAGAGCTTATTACTGCAGTTAAAAAACATCTAAAATGCAAATTTTTTCCATTTTTGGTCTTTTTTGAATGATTTTGGTTCAGTCGATTGCATCAAAAGGGGAGGTGCACAACTAGATGTTACACCAGTCATAAATCTAAAATTTCAACATTCTATGGCTAATTGTTTTTGAGTTATGCGAGATATGTACATACGTTTGTATAGACATCACCCCAAAATTAATCAAAACGGATTCAGGAATGGTCAAAATGGAAATTTCCATTGAAATCTGAAAATTAGAATTTTTCATAATTAGTAATAATAATCATGTAGAAATCAAAATATAGAGAATTTTGATTATTTTAAATGTGTGGTTTACAAAATTTATTACTATAAAGATTTAACCTAATGTTTATTCACTTAAAAATTAGCTGTTTCTAAACTAAGGGGTAGTTGCTGCTAATAAACGGTGATCAATAAAACAATCAGATCCACCCATACACAGAAGTTTCAACTAGTTCAGAGATAGTTGTCAGCCATTTTGTCAGCTCTTTGTTATTGTTCAGTTTCTTCTTCCGATTGTGAATAATGAATTCAGCAATATACAATCCTGCCTTTTGTGATTAAATCTCTCAAAGCAAATCTTTTCCAACACTATTATTTATTAACACAGTTGATAAAGATTTGTTTATGACAAGTGTATTGTTTATTATCAGTGCATGGATATTAAAACAGAATGCAATGCTGTTTGCCTGCATTCTGTTTCCCTATATCAACCTCTAGGACCACCATTAGATATTACTTAGAGGATGAGATGTGGATGAGTTGTAGTGTGTGAAAATGCCATGCCTGACCAGGGTTTAAACCTGGGACCTCCTGATGAAAGGCTGAGATGCTACCACTTGTGCCACGAAGGCTGGCATTTCTCCTACATCTGGATCAGATTGTGTTTCACTATCACTGAAATCAATTTTGCCTGACATTTTTAACAAGATATATTTGATTTGATAGAAGTGCACACAAATTATGAAATGCAAGATTACACACAAATGAAATTTGCAACAATGAACACACAATAGCTGATATATAAATGTAAAAAATTATTTAAAAATGTAAAAAATAATATTAAAAACGTATTTCAACTTGTCTATTACAAATTAAAAAAATGTCTGTAATATAAAAAAAGGAGAAAACAACTACTTAACAATTACAATTAAATATTGTAATATTGACTAATAAAAAACAAAAAACGATTTTAATTTTCCTGTCTGCCAGGTATATTGGTTATTCTAAATAATGATTACAACAATTTTATGGTTATTTGTGACTGTAGATCTTGACATGTAACAACACAGATAATCTCTGCATGTAATCCAGCCCAATAGCCATAGCAATAAAAGAAAATGTATATTCAAATCTTGTAAAGAGTGAACCATGTTAATTTTTACTAAGTATTCTAGCATAATAATAGTTGATCATAATTCAGTTGAACCGACTGATTAATTGAATATTAATCTTCATTCTACTACTAAGCACCAGTCTCTATTAATAGCAGTTCTCTTCAATGTAGAAAATGATAATATGTGCTTTCAAGATACAGTGTGCTATTATTATTCAGTTAATTTCAACAGGTATACATTCATCCTCATGAAATTCACATAAAATTAGTTGGGATACATTCAAACTCTAAGTTTGATCAGGAATGCAAGTATACAAGAATTAGGAGACATGGCTTTATCTAGATGAGCACTTCAGTGACCAGGTTGAACTTTTTATTTAATTGAAATATTTTAAAACAATGTTCCTGGATAGGATTAATAGGCAGAGCTTTTCCCTCTAACTAGACAAACAACAAAGTTGCATGAATTCTTCGGTTTTTCACAATGAGGTGTGTTCAAAAAGAAACCAGACTTTAAAAATTATTTTATTCTTGTTCAATCAGACTTATCCTCCTTCAAAGTAAATAACTTCTATTATTTTTTCCAGTTTGAGGGTGGCAATTGTTTGAGCGTGGCATTTACTTTCGAAGTAAACAGGTTCTAAATTAAATGAACAGAGGGGCTGAGGTAACCATTTTGCTTGTGTTATCAAAAGATTTTGAATAGTGGTACTAAAAGCGAAAAAGGAATGAACACTGAATTTTATTTATAATGCTGATCACTCTAAATATCATATATGGTTCATTAAACTCTTGCAACACTTACATCAGGTTCTGTAAATATCTTTCGCAGTTTAAAGCAATATTTCACAAAAAGTTGCTCTATAAGAATCTTCATATTTTTTTACACAAGAAAAAATCTATTACCCGATACTTATGTTAGTAGATTGGGAATGAAACAGAATGATATGATAAACAAAATATTATTTCAAAGAACCCAGAAGGATTCTTTAGAAATAATATTTTGTTTGTAACACCACCACTAGTAGAATAATGAATATTAATATGATGGCATGGAATATCAAACATTTGGGTGTTTTTTTAGACTATCTTGTAATAATCATTGATCCAGTGGACATCAAGTTAAAACTCAAGTCAAAACATAAAATATTTTGAAAAAAAAAAACAGATTCAAAGATAAAGGGATAGAATGATTATGGAATGAATGAGAAAGAGACTTAAAAGCATTAAAAAATTTGTCTAAAAGAGTTCTTCTAAGTCTCTATTCAAGGATGACCATTCAATTTGCAATTTGTTGGCAAAGTGAATTATGTTTATCCAGGATGACAGCAACTTATGAACAATTTATGATTTGCTTCAACTGGCTAAAAATAGTTGCAATTATTTATAATTCTTCTAAATATTATGAAACCACCCTAAAACAGGAGTTCACTAAAAAAAAAAACCTTCCCTCACCCATCCCAAAATATTGAATTTTAGAAGTATTAGATTGAAATATAAATTTTTTTTTAGGTAGGATTTTTTAATAATTAGAAAACTACAAAAAAATAATCTAGATTTGGGAAAAGAAGCAATAAATAGTGTAACTACTCATGATTGACCATAACTGGCAAATTTCCTCATGAAAAGATAAAAGTTAATTACTAGCCATAAGACACTCTTCTCCAAAACTTAATTCACTTAATTATTTATATACTTATATACATACTTACATATAAAATTACTATTCTGTGTTGTTTTGTTTATGTTTAAATGAAGAAATTCAAACTGAATAATTGAATTCATAATACAACTTATGGCATTTGGTTTACTGGAATTTCTTTCGCCAGCACTCCTTTTGGTCACCCTACAGCTTAAGAATGAATGTCCATGCTGGGAAGGGCTACTATGCCTCAAGCAGATTATGTGACCAACATCCTATTTTGCTCCTACAGCTAACCTAATAGCATGAACGGTATAAGCTTGGTAAATACTCAATTAGCTTTTATGTCCAATGGTTCATTTGGTATATTAAATAAATTGGGTAGGCGCACCCTATCTATACTGTAATTTATGAATATTATAAATATAAAATTTGTCACATCAGTTTAAAACTAAGAACAGCAATTGCCACCCTAGGTCACTGAATACCAGCAAGTATCTGCCCACCATTTATAGCGCTTGGAGCTATTGGCCAATGGCTAACCATTCCTCAAAGGTAGCCTCCTACAGCAGCTCGGTAGGAGTGTTTCAACTTGTGACAGAACAAATCTTACTATTTATTAATATTTCAAAAACTCTTTTCCCAGTACTGTTATATAAAATAATGTTATTAAAAACACAATAAGTAAGACTCTTCTTCTTTCTGTTCTCTGTTATTTATAATAGGCTGTATTGTGTAATGTTATGAATGAAAATTATTATTCTTCTGTTCCTTCCTTCTAACCTTAACTTATTTTTACTTTTATTTCTTTCTGCGATTGCTCTTCTTTAATGTGTATCATTATCAAACAATCATTAAATTATGGTCCTGTAAATTTTCATGAATTGGCAGAAGAATTGTTAATAAAATTCTGTAAAAAAAAAAAAAAAGAAATAATAGTAATATAACAACTCACTTGTTTAGATTCATACAACTATGTTTAAAGACATAATAACATGTAAAGAGATGATGTTTGTCACTTGTCATATTTGATTAGTTGTCAAAAATAAAACTGGAAAAGTAACTGATATATCAAAATTTTTAAATATAAATATGCTGTACAAGGTGTGATAAAAAAATACTGTGAATGAATTTTTATAGCAGCAATTACTTACGCTGCATCTATTTCAATTAGTATGTCTCATACCCTCATGTGTTGA
>JAAAKQ030164700.1:2760-30534 GCA_010016005.3 Zanna intricata
AAAAAAAAAATATTTTGACCTTTTAAAGAAAGGAAGAACGCCAAGAACGGAAAAGGAAAAAAAAAGAAAAAGAAAAAACCCAACAAAAAAAAAAAAAAAAAAAAAAAAAAAAAAAAAAAAAAAAATAGTCTTTTATAAATGTCCACCATATTGAAACCGATTATCAGGAAAACAAGACAGAATTTTAAAAATATATTTTAACGTATTTCTTATATTATTTTCTTAAAATAAACTCAGAATGAAGAATAACACGGAAAGAATAATACTGCAAAAAACTAAATTTTTTTTTATCGGGTGTTTCGTTTGACGTAGCTCTTCAAAGACACTGTTTTTTCATTCGTAACGCATTCTACAGAAGTACAAAAGCAAGAAACTAGATCATGACGCCAAACAAAGGACTATAAAAATTAACAAGATTCAAATCCATAGGTTAAAAAATGGATATGTATATTCCTTTTTTTTATAATGGATATAACGTAACGAACATACGTTACATTATTTTTTATAATTAGAAGTACGATTTTTTTCCAAACTTTGTGAATAAGACGCTTACGAGATACATACAGACAATACTAATTAAACAGCATTAAAAAAGGCTTATTTCTAAGGTAAATGTTAAGCATTAGTTAATGAAAAATCAGTGATATTAAAATACGGAAACTGCTTCACATTTCAAAACTGAGAGATGCTAGAAGGTGGAAAACGTGCGGATCAATTAATTACGAAATCACTATTTTAAGGGGTTTAACATTTTTCTCTGCCATCTTGGATCCGCCACATTGAATCAAACTTTCTTTTTTAAATACGATGCTGGACACATTTAAAATGAAATATTGTGATAATTAAAGTAAATAATATCAGCTGACCTAGCCATTTAATCTGTAGCAATATTATTAATTATTAGTTATTGTGAAGGCTGTTTATTATTAGTGAGTGTTTGGGCCATTAATTCCAACAATAACTATTTCAGCTTTCTTATTGAATGCAATTCTGAAGGTAATATGACATAAAAAAAATTACTACGGGGCGTTTTACCTCATTTTAATATTACCGCGATTTTTTCGTTGTTGCAACTTTGCTTATAACACAAAAACAAACACTTGCCGAGAAACGGTTTTCACCATCGTTTTTCTCGTTAAAGTTTACTTAGAATAAACTATACAATAAAAGAACTATAAATTAGGTGTTACATTAAAGTCATAAATCATAATTAAAAAAAAAAAATTTTGATTCTTCAATGTGACGGATCCAAGATGGCGGAAAAAATTTCAAACTCACCTTAAAGTAGTAATTCAGTAATAATATAGATCCCACACTAGTCTCAACCTCCTTGTGTCCATCAATTTTGAAATATGAAGCCGTTCTTATCATCCTATGTAAAGTTTAAGGTCATATTGCAATTTTTACCGTAAATACTTATATGGCATTATTAAAAATAAAATAATCTATTGTATTATTTGATACGGAACATATTGATAGCATATACTGTAAAATATACGTCAGTACATACATACACATGCGTTAAAAAATCTTACATACGTACATTACAGTACGTACAATCGTACGTATATATAGAATAGAGTGTATTTTAGCCACTATCAGGGTAATGGCAGTTTTACGTCATAGTTGGCTTCTTTTAATCGACCGGCATGTGCTTATATGAAATGTATACGCATAAGCATGGTATTCCGGTTGAAAAAAAAATAAATAAAAAAAAATAAAAAACGTTAACTGCGTTATCAAAAAGGAAAAAAGATGAAAGAAGAAAGATATTAAAACATTAAATACTGAAATATAAATATAAGAGGCAGCTGAAAATACTCAACACTATAAATTTTCGAATATTCGTATACTATATTAACATAGTATAAATTCCAGTCTACCAGACAGATTTTAATTATAGAATATACACGTTACACAACTAAAACTAACATAAGTGAGGACGGATTGAAAATCTTAACGCATTAAAAGAACACAGTTTTTATACTTTATCATAAGATGTTTCATACAACTACCAATTTATAGCTTATACAATGTAATGTAATAAAACGAAACTTTTTATTAAAATATATATTATAATACTAGTAACCCGTATTCAACAATAGAATTAAAAAGAAAAAAAAATTAAAAATATACAAATAAAAAACGTAATAAAAAATTGAAAAACAAAATTAAATTGAAAACATCGTATCGAATAGTTTAATACAGCTTTCTCGGTCTTCCAACGTATTTTTTCCCCTCAGCAACATTAAGAAACGAAATAAATTATTTCCGATGCTTTGTATTTTATATTTTAAAATTAAAAGTTACGATGGGATGAGGGGAAAATTGTTTTATGAAAATTAAGTTTATGTTTATATAAATATGTACTGTACGAAATTTTCGTCAGGTCTACCGGACACAAATATTAACAGATTTTTACGAAATCGATGATCTTTACCTAATGGGAACAGAGCCGTATTGACTTTCACAAGTTAATCGGTTCACAGGAACCGGAGTTAAGAGTAAAAAAATCGCAATTTTTAACAGATTTTGATGAAACTTTGTAGGATGATGTAAGCCTAGTAAAAATAAAACTGATTTTCAAGAGAAACAATTAAGAGTAACCGGAATTAAAGGAAAAAACTGGGTTTTTAGGTACGTTTTCAAGGTTAACTAAAATCGCAAATCCCCTTCCTGATGCACTAACTGCGACAGAGTTTTTAAATTCATTTTACTAACAAAAAAACTTCTTACAAGCTATTTATTTTATGTAATCACGTTAAAAAACAAAGTTTTCGAGTAGTCACTAGAAAAGATTCGTAAAAGTTTTCTAAAGTTCACAACACAAAAAAATTAAAAATATAAACCATTACTAACTAATATACAAATTATTATATCTTTATGATTTTAATTACTAGGTATATTTCCATGTAAAAGGAAAAAAAATTAACTTGGTAATAATAAATTTGAACAAGTACAATTAGATTGAAATTATATAATTATTTGTTAAGGCCCTCCCGTCGTATGGTACCATGGAACCAAGTTTTAAAATATCTTGAAGAAAAAAAAATTGTGCTACTTCATTAAATATATTATTATTAATGATTTTCATAGCTTTTAATTACAAGTTATCAAAATGAACAACTTTTGTAAATATTCCCCATCCATCCAATGTGCACAAAACGTTTTGAAATAAAAAACGTAATATAATAATAAATTATTATTAATCTTTAAAAATTATCAATTTTCGGGCTGCTCTTTATATGAGTATATGATAAAAAAAAATTTATTTTACTTCACAATAAAACTTTAAATACAAAAACCAATAGTCCAAGTCAAGATTAATTTAATCTTCCCCACCTAGTGAGTCAAATTTACAATGAAAAAAAAAAAAAAACCATTCAATATATTAACTCAATAAATTAACTATTACATTCCGTCCGTTCCTCACATGCACACATCTAAACGTAAACATTTTTACAAAAAAAAATATATTTGTAGTACTTTGTGTTCAGACGACTTCAAAATTTACAATAAAAAAAAATCCAGACAACGCAGTGAACAGAATGAAGGTGGGCTCTACTAGTGGAGCTACGGAACAGAGAATTTGTTTTAACGGAAAGTTACAGAAAACCGTCTCAAATCTTATTTCTTTGGAAATCCTGCCACGGGATGTTTCCTATTCTTGTGATGATTTTATTATTTTCGAAAGCGACTTGGATTCAAGTTAGATCATCTAAGATTATCATACTTAATAATCACACACATTTATCAACTGAAAAACGCTTAAAATTAAATAAATAACAAAACCTTTTTTTATGTTAAAATATAAAAAATAATAATTATTACTTAATTTTTCTCTGCAAATTAGCAGCAATTTTGTAGCCTTGTAAATTGTGGTTAGTTATTGCAATATGGAAAACATTTTACTTAATTGTACATAAGTTATGTGCATATACGTGTAATTTACCTAAAACCAACTACAAACAACTCTTATCATAATTTACATAATATTTACAATAAGAAAATTTAACATTAAGCGAACAGCGTATAAACATTAAAAATCGATCAAATAACGCGTATATAAACAAAAATTAAAAAAATGGCTTTTGAGAACTTAATTGGATAAACAGAACTCAAACTCTATTGTCACTCATAAATTACCAAATACACCTTTTCAAGGACAATTTGCGAAAGTTATGTTATGTGAAAATCCTTAAGTTCTGCCGAATCTTAAGTATTAATTCTACGTATTTAAAATATTTTATACCAATGGAATATTAAATTTAAGTAACGGCTAAAATTACAACCTTGTAATTTTGTTGTGTACCCACAATTATGTTGTGTATATAATCTCCGTTATTATTACTATTGACATTTATGACTATTTGATGTGTAATATGATTGTTTTCTGTTTTGATTATGTTATGTTTTTTTGTCATGTATTAATTGTTTGAGTATTTTTTTGTTATTGACAGATAATATGATTATCGTTTACTATTATTATTGTCTATTATTCGGATTATTATTGTGGTTGTGATGGTTAACACTTGTTTATTTACTATTATTCATTAATTTTAAGTTAAGTTAATTTTAGTTTTATTATTGTCACTTATTATTATTATTACTACTGTCATTTTTTTGTTTTTAACCAATAGACTGTAATTATTTTAACATTTTAAATTGTCAATCTCTCAAAATCCTAGTCGAGCCTCGATTACGCGACAATATTTATATTTTAGCAAAGTTTTTTTTCAGGTAAGGTCTATTAAAAACATATTTGTTTTTATCTTTATAAACATTTACATTTTGGGGGTAACCGCTATGTATTTCCTGACATTTATTTTGTCATCCCACACATAACTTTGTTTAAATTTTAGTAGACCTTTATTTTATCCTCGGTAGACATCAGATCAAGATAGTAAGAACAGAATTATCTTATGATTATCAAGAATTAAAATGCTTGTAGAACTAAAAACTACAATACTGGCGATAACTTGTTAGCAATAAATTCGGTTTCACAACGCTAGAACGCATCATTAACGATTAATCACATCGGCTATCCAATAAAATCAAAGTACGTTTAAAATTAACCAAAAAAAAAATTCAATGAAATAATATAATTGACACGCCAATCCACCAAAAATATATTAATCTGAATTCATAAAAAATTACATTACGACCGACTTCGTCACAAAAAAATAAATAAATCTATGGAAATAAAATACTAATTAAAATCATGCGTATATGTTTTCATCAAAACATTTCATCAGGTAAAATAACACGAATAAATATCAACTAAAGACGTAACTGCCAACACTGATGAATATTAAATTTAAGAAAACGTTTTCCTCAGTAAGCAACCACTAAACGACAATAAACCGGTTTACTGATGTAATACATCCGTAATAAAAATAAAATGTTACTGTACGATGAATAAACAATTTTATTTGCACTAATCCGTCTAAATAAACAAAAATATTTTAAACCCAAAATAAAAGGGAAAAGCTATTACACAGTTCAGTTTTATTGTAGTCTTCGATCTATACAAAAATTAACATTTTTCATACATAAAACAGAAATGAAATTAGTTACACATACCTCTCGAAGAAATACTTGAATAAGAAATTTAAAAAACCATGCTAGACTTAAAAACAGGAATTTTCCCTTAAAACTGAAATCAGTTCATCCATTTAAAGTTCCGAACGACCGTGTTTTATAATGGTATATTTTCACTTTTTCATTACACAAATTGAAAGATAGGGATGAAGCCAATCAAATGTTTTCCATTCGGCTGAAACAGAATCTATAACTAAATATATATAAGCTATCACAATCAGTTTAAAATCCAATATAATTGATGTTAGGCGTAATAATTAACACAGGAAAATTGGGTGTTAAGAAAAATAATATAAATTGGGAATCCGGATTAGAACTCGTAAGTAGTAATGAAAAAAAAGATGCATAAATAACTAAGAAATACATTATAAAAAACGAGATTATCTGCCTCCTGTATCCACGAAGAGCTAAATTAATTTATTGCTTTAACACAGTCTATTCCATTTTTTCTTACAAACTGTAAACCATCTGAAATACAGATGAAATGACATTTGCTTTTTCTTCAAGTAATGATGTTCATTTATGCGGCAATGAACAGAATTAAAATATTAATTATAGGAATGAATGTCACCTGCATTTCTGAGGACGTGCCTTGGCGACATACAATATATTTGGCTCAGGAAAAGAAAAAAATAGAAATAATTTTGTTTAATAATATAAACTGTACGGGGAACAGTATAGGGGTAATGTGTTTAGAAGGAAGAAATTAATCCAAATTGATGAATCTTAATATCTTGAGAGTAATTTAAAAACGGATTGCAGATTTATAATAGCTAAAATAGCTGAAACAACCAAGGCCGCATTTCTTAACTTCCCTTGGAATTTATGTATTTAATAAATTTGAACCCTGAAAAAAACACAAATATCGAAAATTTCTTTTCCAAAGTTCCTTCAAAGGTGGACCTATTTTCATTTATTTGTCTTTGATCCCTTTTACACCCAATTCAGATTGTACGAGTAAAGAGGTTAGATCGCCCTGCGAGATCACTATCTTAAGTACCTTTGGTTCCATTCTATCTATCGATAGGAAACTGCCGTTTGCATATCCGGTTACAACAAAACTATCGGTTTAAATTATTCCCGTATAAAAAAACACTCTTCAAACATCAAATAAGAAATATTACAAATTATTAACTGTAAAAAAAGATGTACTGTCTAAGAAAACTTCTGGAAATTCGGCTTTAAGATTAATTATATTCTTTCCCATCTATTATTACTTGCTAATAAATATTAAAAACATATTTACATAAGCATTTGCTGAATAATTTATACGTTTCTAACGATTTTATATTCCCATATGTAACAATGAACCTGAAATATACTACTAATTACTAATTAAAGCGGGAAAAAACACAGTTCACAAGTATTAACACACTTAAGGACGTTATAGCATATAAAAAATTAAAATTATATATACAGCAAATACACGTTAGTGAATAAATTACTAATAAAATTACGAAGGAAAAATACAGAAAAAATAATATTTACAAATTATAGCAGTAAAAAAACGTGTCCGTATAACATTTCTAACCCGATAAGTGTGAGATCGCTTACAAGTATATATACGGCAAAGAAAACGGTCAATAAGATATTCAATAAATCAACTCATTTTTTTCAAAGAATTTTAAATAAATAAATCTTACATAGAATCGTGCACTGAATATAAATAGATATTTGCAAACATGTACTAGTTTCACATGACACAAACCGATTTCTAACAAGAAACACGATAAATCTATATAATAAAGTCATTACAAATTGCTTAGCCCAGCTAAGACAATAAAAATACAACTTCAAAGAAAAAAAAAGTTACTGTAACTTAATTATCACAAAAAAAAATATATATATATATTAAAAAATCGAATTTTAACAGAATATATTTTGTATATCGTATATAAATGTAATCCAGTACAAAAAAATATTATAGTAATATTATAGTAACGCCTATAAACATTTTATTTTTAAGTAACAAAGTATTAAAAGGATATATAAGTAATGAAAGAATTAATCGTGCAAAATATGTACCATCATGATGGGGATTTACGACCAGATGATTACATCAGAAGAAAAAGTAATAATAATACAGGTCAAATCAACAGATAAACTATAAAATTAAGATTTAAATGCCACGAAGTCTAAAATAAAAACAAAATTGTATTATGGTATGAACTTAATCCGCGAGTTACTTAAAAAAAAACATGATATATGAAACACAATGTGACAAATAAACAGATTGCCAAAAACGAAATCCAAACAATAACAAAGCTGGCGTAATAAATCGGGTTGAAAAAAAAAATAACAAGAGATACTGAAATGAAATAATATAATGCAATGGGAAAGAAAGATAAAGACTGAAAATTAACTTTTCTGAATTTTTTTTCCCAAAAATAACTTAAAACAAATTGGGAAGGAAAAATTGCAAAATGTCGGTGTGAAGGTTAGTTGAGACTTACTGAACACAAATAAACACAAAAATACCTTTTTTCCATAATCTGTAAATATTCTCAGGTTTGATTACAAGTAAAACTGGTGATCCAACTAAAAATGGATTAAGCAATAACAAGTATACTTTTTATTTAATTTTTCTTTGAGGGAAATTAAAAAAAAATTTGATTAAATAGTTATGCTACAATTAACGCATTATATCACAATATGATTACTACCGATGCTCACATGGATTATCCAAATAAATGAATAAATAATTGAAAATAGTATTCCTAATATTTACTGAATAATCAATACATAAATTTATCATGTAAGATAATCAAATATATTTTTTCCCACTGATGGAAAAATTGCGAATTGATAAATTTCCTTCAACATTATATTTTACGAGTAAATTATCAACAATAGTGTAGTTCTTAACGAAACTAAAGTTCGAAACAGGTTCATTACTAGGCGTACAAACGTAAAAGAAGAAAAACTTATATTGAAAATATATATAACGAACTCGAGAAATTCCATCCGCCGCTACCTGACTCCCTTTTTCAAACCGGTCAATCCCGTCCCCTTTATTGCTAACAATAACAACGAACGGTTTAACACACCCACCCCATCTGCTTCTTGTTGAATTTATACCTTTTTCGGAATTTGTTCCTCATTTAGTTGATAGTAAGAATTGTCACATTGGGTTGATGATGTTTTGAAAAATTTCCAGGCCGATACATACATCAAATTAAGGGAAGAAAATTTAAGCAATTGTAAACGGATAGAAGAAAAGAAAATGTATCTTCGGGAATAAATTAATTAATTCGACAGAGAAAGCTGTTCAGGAATACAAGATGTATTCGTGGCTGTCTGCAATAATTTTTTATTAATAAAATAAAGTAACATAAAGGTTTACAAATGTACTAGGCAAACAGCAGCAACAAAGTAAAATACATAAAAGTTAAAAAAGAAATTGCAAAGAAAAATTGACAAAACTATTTCAAGTGGCTAGACAAAGAACATTAAACAAAATAAAATTTAAAAACTGTAACGTATAGAAAATCGGCAAAACTATTATAAGTAGCTAGACAAAGCATAGTGTAATTCCTTTCAAAGGACAGCCGCTGATAATCATTAATAAGTGCGAAATAAGTTTTCGATTTTCAGTGGAATATTAAAACCACAAATGAATAGAGAAAGATAAATTACTATCTATACTTATTTATACGATCAATTTTTCAGAACAGAAAGGAACAATTTCCTACAAGGGACGGAATTGAACTGGTAAAATTAACAATGAAGAATGCAATCGACGGGCATCTTTTTCAGGCGGACGCAACTGACCGACGTTCCGTGTGATAGTACTACCAAAATCAAACATATACCAATAAAAACAAGCGTTGATTTGTCTAACGCAGACCTGCCTTTAAGAGATACCGAGTAAAATTCTCACCAATTCGTAAATTTTTAAAAATATTTTATTTCTATGCACAAATACAACATTAAGATTATTTTCTGCGTAAACTTTACTTTTACCCACGCACGGTACAAAGAGAATTAACCTTGAAAACAGTTCTCTATAAAGTTGTAACACAGGATTGTTAATTAATGAATTAATAAAAAGAATCTTGCATAAACCTCATCCTTTATTTTGACAAACTATTATATTGTATAACAGAAAAATATTTAAACTGTTAACAATAACAATCAGTGTTTTTCTATTTCTTTTTTATTCATATTTGGATAATGAATTCATCAAAATATATTTTTTTAACAATTTCTGGAAAACCTTCTTTCTTTCTACATTAATATACACTCCTAATCTAACGTAATATTATAAACCACATCGAACAAGGAAAATAAATCCCAAGAAACACGCAAAACAAGGACAGTATATAACTTTCACCAGGACATGCCCATTCCAAGAGATAACCGATTGAATTTCTGGACTGTTTTTTTTTTTTTTCTAAGTAATTGACTTCAACAAAACCGGATTGACAATTCCAATCCTTCTTACACACTACATCCGTTCACACGGAAAGTTATCTTCAAATCAAATATTAAATATCTATTTCTTAACATTGATTATAATCAAACTTAAAAATATTATATGTATTAATATTTTATATACATACATATATAACATTCTTAACAAAACGTTAAATCCCTTCCAATTCTCGAAATTTAGACTGCTACTATGAGTTCATAATTCATTTATGCATTCGTATCAGTCATTATGTTTGATACATTCAATATAACAAATCTACTTACATTTCAGGATAAATAACAGACATACATATAACATATCAGGTTAAATAAGTACAGACTTTATCCTTCCTTTTCCTTAGCTGTCATAAATTTATTTAAAAAATAAGTTAAAAACTGTCATGTCATCAATTAGAAGTTTCATTCATATTCAAATGTAAAATGCAATAAAATTAATATCTTTAATGGAAATTGATTTATCAAACATGATTTCGTTCTTATCATTTAACCTTTACTTCAAATATCTTTTATTTTAGAATTTTCAGACTTTTTTTTTATTTCTTAGAGATTTAAGTCTACTTACATGTAAATATTAGCTTCTTTTACATTATCATTAATGAAGAAGAATAAAATCAATAATATTTGGCTACTTAAGAATAATCCTATCATTAACTATTTTGAATACAATACATATTTACAATAGGCATGACGTTTTAATCTACCTTACCTCGGTTATCTCAATAATTATAGCTATACTAATAGAAATTAAAATTTCTATATGAATTGCAAAACTAATGAAAAGAATATATATATATAAATAAAAAAAAAAAAAAAAAAACTAATTCTTCAATCAATCAATTTAATAATTTCTTATATTCATTTAAGGATTACAAAACTATTAGGTTGTAAGAAGATCCAATTTACCGAATTACAATACCTTAAAAATGAATGATAAACTTAATATTAAAAACGGAACTCGACAAAGATTAAAAACCATCTAATTATCATAAATTATAATTTTAATTATTAACAGACGTATTACTTTTATTACAATAAATTATCGAGAAAGATTTATCGAAGCGTAACATATGGTTGATTAACCACTACACGGATTGTAGACAGGAATAATGAATTATTATATAACGTAACATATTAGTAATAATTATTAATAATTCCAACACAATAGACAGGAGAGAAAATGCATTTAACTAATTCATAATCTAGATTAAAAATAATGATAAGGCGAGACTACAGGAAAATTAATTCTATAAAAAAAAAAATAAGTAAAGAAAAAATCTGAATAATAAAATCGTAAATAAAACCGATTAATCAATGAATTTAGACATAGAACAGTGAGGGCTACAATTTTCTTCATTTATCAATTATATGAATACAAAAATTAAATAAATAATTTATAGAGTTAGATAAATGATATATGGGAAAAACGGTCAGAAATTTCCATACATCGTTATCTATTGTCGAAAACACTAATAAAAAAAAATTATATTACATTATAGAAATAGTTTTATATATTTTAGGTAGATATGAAAAACAATAAATATTACGTTATTTGTAATAAAATAAATAAATCCAACGTTACAAAAAGGGCACAAATACGTAACAGGAAAAAAATTAATTACGCAAATGCGTGCACAAGTATAATAATCATACTATACTAAATGAAGAGATGTAGCACCTTTTTTTTAAAAAAAAAAAACTTCAACTTGTTCTATGAAATGCAAGGCCAGAGGAGAATTTGACGTCAGAAACATTATGACGTAAGCAAAATACAGTATTATAACATAGCATAGGCTTTAGTAACACAAAGAGTGAAAGAATAATGTAACGAAACCGAACTTCTTCGCTTCTTAGTTATATACCTATCGGCCAAGGCAAAATTATGACAACAATCAGTCAGTTGAAATTACCCCTTAAAAAAATCATACAGTTCTCATATCACGAAGTTCTGTAATATTTAAATTTACACACTAATATACACACTTTTGTTACACAATTTTGTTAATATACACACTAAATTTCATGAAAGATATGAAAACTGAATAAAGTTTCAAGTAAATTGAAATAAAATATTTCAATATTGTTATAAAAAAAAATTTAATTTTTTTATACCGAACGGTAGAGGAGAATTTTTTATTATTGTACAGATCCTATCAAAAATGAGTAGAATTATCCAGTATTATCTTGGCTTTACCAACGGAAAAGCATGGTAAAACATTAATCAGTATATATTTATAAAATATAAAAATAATTAGATATCGTTCAAGTCCAAATTACAATTAATAATAATAAAATCATAAAATATGAAATGAAGTACGGGAAGATATTTTGAATAAAATAAAATAAGTTAATTTTGATACAGGTGTAGCCATACATATTCTCTCGGACATATATCAAGAGTAACAATAAACATTCATAATTAAATGAAATCGTTCTGTTTAGTCATTTATCCACATTGATGATTTTATAAGCTACTACTCAATTATAGCTACTCTCTCTTTTTTGAAGTGAAAAATATATTTTAGCGAGTGAAAATCCCAAGAATGACCTGGGGAAAACTGAGCGAATTATAAAAAAGTTTTAAATTATATTAAAACCAAATTTTAATGTTGACTGCAATCTACATTAAAATTTTTTGACCGAAAGATATGTGAAATGTACAAATTTAAAGGAGAGGGGATAAATCTGTATAACCTAACCACAAAATTATCTAATTAGGCAACCTTGGTTTAAGATTAGAAAGATAAAAAAATATTTAAAAGTTACGTTGAACTAGAAAAGCAGATCTAAACTAAAAATAACCGGCATGATAATGATTTCACAGTTAAGTTTACTTCATTACTATAATTAAAACGATTTTCATTCAACTAGCATTTTTGTGATGACGATCAGTTTTATAAACACCTATACCGGTAAACAAGATGTAAAAAATAGCAATTTTAATTTCCTAATCTAGATGATGCTAAATATAAATTTTCTAATTTTATTTTTTTTTAAATTACAAAATTTCAGAATTTTATTTGAAGGTCAGATTCGGATACAAAGCGTAGTGTAACTGACCTTAAAAATATCATGATTCTATTTAACACTATTTATTTATATTGTTTTACTCACAATCTCTACCTCTTTGAAGAAACAGTTTAATGCGATTTTACAACCGTAGGATGGAATTTAGCAACAAAAAATCTCAAGGAACAATTAAACTGAATATAACTTTCATGTAAAGATATCTTTTTAAATATTTATATTTCTAAAAAAAGGCTCTCACCAGGACCTTTAACAACCATTATTCTATTAATTGGTTAAAGTAAAAATCTCAACAGTAAAATGTTTCAAATTATAAGAATTGTTGCCAATAGAATTTCTAAAAAATCTGATCGAAGTTTTTCGAAAACACGTAACTCGAATCTCTGTTTTTGTTACTGACAAACGGCAATAACACAACCAGACTACTGGTAACTCCACAATAATATCCTACTAGCAATATTGGAATAAAAAACGTTTGTCAAACTGAGCACAAAAAGCTGATATTTTGATTTTTTTTTTTTTTAATTTTTCAAGCGCCATATGTTTTCAGTAGTTTATGGTAAATCATCACGGAACCTTAAACGCCTCAACGTTTACAAATCATAAAATTTATTATCGAAATATGGAATCTGTTAAAGCTAGGTACCGTGCGCTTCGCGATATTTATTACGGTCTGCATAATCGTCTAAATAAGAGTAACAATACATCATTTAGTTAAAAACATCCAAGGGTTTTTAACTAAAGACTTTCTCTATTTGATGTTGAAACACCACTTCACAAAAGAAATGCAAAGAGTCAAGAGAATATTGCTATTGTTAGTGTAAGTGTTCAAGAAAATCGATTCCACATCGTTCACAAGAACTGGGCTTTTCTTCAACAACATGGCGAATTATGCGTAAAGATCTTTCTTTACACCCATAAAAAATTCAAAATTCATCTAACTCAAGAATTAAAGACACGGAATCATTTTTTGCACCGACGATTTGCTGACTGGACTCTAGAAGTATCTAGAAGTTGATCCAAATTATCATTAAAAAAAAAAAAAAAAATCATCTTTTCAGATGAAGCTTTTTTTTTGCTTTATAGATTTGTAAACAAGCAAAACTGCCATATTTGAGATGATTCCAATCCAAAAATGATTCAATAGTAACTATTAAATATGAAAAAAATCAGTCTGGTGTGAATTACGAGCTGTTGGCATCGATGGGCAATTTTTTTTCTTAAATGAGCAAGGAGATGCTGTCACAGTAAATGGAGAACACTATCGAGCTATCATTCGTGATTTTCTGTTTGCAAATTAGGAAAATCTGATTTGAATGAGATGCGATTTCTACAGGTAGGTACCACATGCTATACAGCCGTTGAAAAATTTCAGTTATTGCGTCAAAAGTTTGGCGGTTCGATAATATCACAATATAGTAATCTCAACTCGCCATTAATCGTATGATTTGACTCCCTTAGACTTTTTTCTTTAGGGTTATGTTAAGTAACAAGTCTGCAGCAACAACTACGAACGATTCATAAGTTGAAAGCAAATAATCGACGCGTTATTACTGGAATTCAAGCCGATTTGTTCGAAAGTTAGACAAAATTTTGTTGATAAACTTGCTGTATGTAGCAAAGCCTTTGTTGAAGCCATATGAATGATATTGTTTTTGAAACATAATGTAATATTATAAGCTTCAAAAAAAAAAAAAAAAACAATGGTCGATATTACACATATTTTTTGTTTTATTGCAATTTTACTTTTTTCGCTGAAAATGAAAGACCCTATATGCTTAAAAAATTTAAAAATTATGCAAACTAATAATTATTTGTGAGAAATTCAACCGATAATGGCAATGAACTCAAAGTTTTTTTAAACTGAACGTTTATCCGTTAAAAGGATAATCTACTTAAGAACTAGTGAACAAAAATAAATAAGACCGACTAAGCAGTTTGTTACAAATATATATACGTGCACGCGAACATGAAAAATACCACGAGAAACGAATAAAAAAAACAAAGAAAATTAAAAGTCATTCAAGAATTCCTAAATAGCTATTTCATTATTTATTAAAAAAAATAAAGAAAGGAAAAAAAAAATACTATAGGAAAAAATAACAGAAGGGATGAATGTACAACAATTAATCAACAGCGAAATAATTGACGGAAAGAATAAAGACAAAAATTGCAAAGAAAATAAAGAATAACATGAAAAAAATTGCAAATAAAAATAATAGAATCATGCTAATTACAGATACAGAAAATTTTCAGGACAAAAATACGAACGAAGATTTCTTAAAATAATATAAAAATATTTAAACAGCGGTAAATTAAAAAAATAAAAACAATTTAATTTTAATTAACTGCTAAAAAAAAAACTGATAATCACTGACGTCGAATATGAATAAAGAGCTACGACGTAATTATGATAAAAGACCGAGAGAAGTAGATAATGAGAGGGGGAAGAAAGAGATTCAACAGGATTATCTTCTTAAATTTTTTGCACCATATATCTCAAATTGCTTATATTTACGCCACAATTTATTAAACCGAATAAAAAAAAAATTATACAGAATCGTAATTCAGAAAATTATTCTTTACTAAGATTCGAACCAACCGATAATAAATTTATATCAACAACCGAGACATACACCAGACTCGAAAATTAAATCAACAAAATTGAAAACCGCCATACCCTAACAAATGTATGCGACTTTAAATGAAACAAAAGTCAGCCATGAAAAAGACAAGAATATTCGAAAATACCATCTTTCTAAATATAATGAAGAAAAAGGTAGTTTCCCTACATTCTATCGAATCTACTTTTGCAAAACAGCAAGCCAAACCATTCGAAACGCAGTTTATATTCAGTTGGGAATGGTTATACAATGAACTTCATTACTTACAGAGAAGGCATTCCGAATAGTACGGCTAGCATATTACATGATTTACAAGAGTTACATCCGTAAGAAAAGGATGTTTAAGCTTAAGTAAAGTAAAAATACTGTTCTGAGGAACATGAATTTGCATCAGTAAAACTTTAAATAGAGCTGTCTTTGTAGTTAACATTTTATAACCGACTGTAAATATCGTTAATCAAAGCTGAATAATCTTTAGAGTGTGAATAGTAGTACTTTGTTTGTTTGTTTTGTTTGTTTTGGTTTGTTTTAACCTCCCCGAACCACCGTTAGATATATCTTTAGAGGATGGGATGAATGAATTTTAGCGTATGTGAAAAATACTATACCTTACCGGGATTCAAACCCGGGACCTCCAGTTGAAAGGCCGAGATGCTACCACTCTCATCACGGAGGCCGACGAATAGTAGTAGTACTGCTGGTAGAATACGTCACACGCTTAACATAATCGATCCTTTGTACCGCTGTTATTCAAGAGCTTCGGTACTGTACAATCGGAAGGAACCTGACTGGAGGAACCAATAACTATAAATGTGTAGAAATTACACTTTTGTAATTCAAAAATGTTTTGTACAAATACAATACTTCGTAAACTTCTTTTAGAAGTACAGGAATGCAAGGATTTACCAAAGAATAAACAAAGTTCAGAAAAAACAATCGTTACGCCAGTCAATTCAACTACAAGTTGGATAATTCTTAAAACGAACTTACTTAAGTTTTAAAGATCGGAGATTATAATCGTAACTTATTTCCCTAATGGTTTTTTTATATCACAATCCAATTTTCTTCAGAAGTAATAATTATTTGAAGAATAAAATAAAACATGCAACACACATTACTCCCTCTTCTTCCCTTTTCTGAAGGAAAAATACATACAGATATTTAAATTCCGTATGGTTAGTATAATTTCTGTTGGAAGTTTTATATTTCACTAACATATACACAACGGAACCAGTAAGTCCTGATACTATCTCAGTATCAGGACACATCAAGCGAACAACCAATCCATCTTAATGAATTTACAAGCTAATCTTAAATTTACAGGAATAAGGCATAACTAGGTTTTTTTTTTGGAGTCTACTCGCTAAATATTTTAATTTTACTGAAGAATACACACACTATTAAGAAAAAAAAATTAACACCAACAAAATTTAGTGCGTTAAAGAAAACATTTTGTGGAAAATTTGAATGTTGACTTCTTTGAAGGATAACATTTTTATTCTAATAAACCATTTTTAAGATAACTCTCTGGAGATTCACTGTAGCATGAGTTGTTTAGGGAAAAAAATTAGAGCACAAAAAACTTGGGGGACCTTTCAAACAAACAAAATTAAAAAAAAGAAAAAAGATACTTAAGCTAAACTAAGAACAAAAATACAATAAATGTAACTAAAAATGGATTGAAAAAAAGGAAACGGTTTTAAAATGAAAGAAATAATTGTTTCATTCACAGAAAAAAGGTTAAACTGTGAAATCAACAACTATGTACATCAGGAACTTGATGGAAGGCAGTGAAATATCTCCTTTTGTAAAAATCAAATTTTTCTCATTTCTTCTGAATTAAATAACATCATTCAAACCAATATACAATTAAAGTTAATAATTAAACAGGGAACAGGCATTCATAAGAACAATGGTAAGGAAGATTTAACCAGTGCATGTAAAAGGCTACTACGGCTTCAGTACGTCTACACGAAGTTACTGTCGTCAGCTCACGCGTGACAACAACCTCGAGACTCATTTTAACGTAACTACTGGCCTGGAAATTCAGTGACCAGAAACCATAATTTCTATTTTAAAAAAAAAGACGAAGTATCAAAATTTAAACAACATATTTTATATCTTCAACTCCATGAACACATAAAAACGTCAAGATCCGGTGAAAACCGCATATGCCCAAATTAAACAGATACAATATTTTTCCCTTTAGAGCTATAATGCTATCTAGATGGAAAATTAAAAATGCAGTTTTTTTAGAATTGATAAAATAAAAATAAAAAAATCTTGTGCAGTTCTGCATAAGAAGACCGACTACTTTTCTTTAGTTTAATTTGGTATTAATGTTATTTCAATACATTAACAATGCTAACAATAAATACCGCGGATACAGAAACATAACGTTACAACCTCCAGCTTCGTAACAAACCACGCTTCTAAGTGTCCTTCCCAAATATTTTCGATCTTACCTGAATGAATAGCGACTCAATAAATCTTCATCAAATTTTCACACGCGCTACTTCAGATACACTAGTACGGCAGAGCTGAATTTCAATGAAATTGATCCTAGTACAAAATGTCTCGAGCCACATATTTTATATACAGGCCTATAAATTTAAGCGGATGATATTTTCGTACTATTCAAATCTCAAAACTTAAGAAAATTCCCCCCCCCCACCATCTGACCGAAAGTAATGCCATACTTTTTTCAAAAAATCGTTAAAAAAATACCCAATCGTTAAAAAACCCAAATTATTTTCGTGATTAAAAAAAATAGTTTCTCTAAATTTATTTAGCCCAGGTAAAATTAATAAAATTTTGTACACGAAATCCAAATTAAATTAACGCAAAAATATTTAATGTTAATTTTATAAGGACCCTCCGACTCAGAGCGAAACATCCTGACTTCCGGGGGAAAACACTCGCCTAGTGACGATTTCGGTCGCCACATCGCTGCCTCCGTTCCTAGCCCTGATGGGGTTTAGCGGAGGTCTTCTTCAAGACCCTCAATATCTGATTACATATTTCAGTCATCAGTATGGCCTCTATTAGTAGATGGGTGTTAAAAACCATTAACTAACAGAAGAGCTTTAACCAAACATTAATCTCATTTCCTCAAAAACTGTTCGTACATTCCCTCAAACTGTTCGCACATCGCAATTTTGACCTATCATACTAAATCAACTAAAATTACCAATCAACCCACAAACATACCAAACAACTAGGCACAATTGCCGAATGCGCTTATTCTGGCGGAAAAGCACCCAAACTGGTCCCTCTAGCCACCCAAGCTATTATTCTACACTAAACACACTGCAGTCCCTTCGAGTGCAAAAAATCTTTCAACAAAGCGCCATTCATCTCTTACTTTCCAGTTAACCAGCACATCCAGACTTTAACAAATACCCTCAAGCTCCCTGACCACCTAAACTCATATTTGGAGCAAACTACAACACATTATAAGCATCAGCCGATACTAAGCATTGAGGACACTGACTAATCAGTTAAGCCAACCTGTCCCGAAATGCGATACGCCAATATTACTTAATTTATCCAATGCATTCAAAAGTCGAGACTTGACTGAATGAATTATTTATATCGATCAGTTGGATACACCCAAATGTCACATAATCCTGGTGAGAGTCAGGGATTTTTCACGGGACCCTGACCATTTAGCGTGCTTTCCTTATATATACAGGCATGGAGAGAAACAATTTTTGGCACATGTATTTTTGATCTGGCAAATTCAAAATCCATGATCATTAATATACTCCTCATACCTTGTTCAAAGATACCCGGTCTCTGAAGAGAATTTTTTGGGAATATACTCGCTGCCGGAGGGTAGACATAAAGCATTCATTTGAAATGGATTGCTTATCTCTTTTCATGAACCCTTTATAAAACTTTTTTTCTTCTCAGAATTACAGTTTTTAATATCTTTGTTTCTATTTTCTTAAGTTATTTTTGGTTAAACGCTCACCGAATCTACAAGGAGATCTTCAGAAGAATTGCGTACCTGATGTGAGTTTGTCAACATCATTTCGTTTAAGGAGTCATTGAACACAAATGTTTGCAGATCAGTATTTAAATTCAAATATTGAAGTATATAATATGTCTAGAATATTTCAAAGAATAAGGACTTTTAAAATTTTTAAGAAATTTTGATCGAGATATTCTTCGTAATAACAGAAATGAACAAACAACTTACACAAAAGGTTGCACAACTTACACCTAACATCGTAAGGTTAGGATAAAAAAAATAATTCACGTCATTAACGATATTAAATAAATAAAACTACAAAAACCAGTTTCTCAATAATTTTCTACAATAGTCTAACCTTTCAAACTACGTATGAAACTTATAAATAATTCAAGATAACTATAAATATCGTTTAAATATTAGAAAAAAATATAAGGGCGGTCCAACAAGTAACGAGAATGCTGTAATTTTAAAAACTTTAAACCATTATAAATTCTTTCTCATTCAAAAATGTGCAGACTAACTGGCCGACTTGAGGACGCGCATTATTGTGAAAAGGAAGTTCTTCAATTTTCTTAAAGTAAATCACCATTATCGTCAGCACATCGATGTAACAGAGATTTACAGTCGATAAATGAATCCTTCATGATCAAAAAGACGATTATCATGACTTTACCCGCACTTAATTACATTTTTCGCTTTTTTTACTGGTTTTCATGTTGGTACTTCCTTTTAGTCGAGTAAAAGCCGCGGAGCCCCACGACACACAACCCGTTTCATGTGCATCAACTCGAGCAGAATACTGTGTGTACTGCTTTTTGAGATCTGTAGCAGTTCCCCTACTGCCGCACATCGATAGGACGATTTCCTCGAAATATATTGTTCGCTGTATTCACCGTGACGTCATTAATCGACGTGTTCGATCGACCCTTCTCGCCACGTTTTTCACGATCTCTTGTCCGACCAAAAATGTGGCATGCCAACGAAAACATGCTGCACGTGGCACGCTCTCCGTTGAATGCTTCTTTCAACATTTCATTAGTTTTGGAAGCTGTTTTTTTTTTTTTTTTAATGGGCACAAAACTGAATTTCTTATTGCCTGATATTTTTTACCAAGGTAGGAATTATGACTACTCAATACACTTTTTACGAACGATCACTGACACTTAATGACCAATAATCAACTTGAAATTGTTGACAAGGGAAGTAGACAACATAAATGGGTACTTATACGCATGCAGAACTGCCAATCTGCACGGTTTTAATTTCCCGGAGAAATCAGTCTCGTTACTTTTTTTGAACCGCCCTTGTAATTATGAAAAAAAAAAAAACTATAATTTAAGCAAAGTAAAAAATATAAAAACAAAATAAAAAGCACCACGACCTAAATCGTATCCCTAAAAATCTTATTTTGCATTATTTCGATCTATTATTTAATACATCATTAAAAGATAGAATGGGACTTTCCGTCAGTATTCTCAACAATTTAATCAACACATTTAAAGTTTTAAATCGGTATTGATAAAATTATCCTTTTGCAACTTCCATTCAATCAACTAGTTAGTTGTTAATGTTCACAAAATAAATTTGTTTTTTCTTATAAAAATAAGTCCAAAAATTCCTAAATATATGTTCATCTTACGAGGAGAATCGTCGGTAGGAAGACTGATGACGAAAGAAGAATACTATATCATTCACTGGTAGTCAGAATTTCAATTATTTGTGGAGCAAAATGTCATAACATCCCTTGACTTATATCAATTTTTTTCTTTTACTTCAAGGACTAGTTTGTAGTTTGGTTAAATTTGCTTTAAAAAATCCCTTTTTTTAGCCTTTTAACAAGACAATGAAAAAAGAATGTTCACAGTTGCTAATTGAGTCGGCTACCAAAATTGCATTTTACAGCGCTATAAATTTAAAAAATTCAACTATTAGTTTTTGTAATTTTTAATATTTAAGAACCGTTTAAAAAATGATAATTTCTAGTTTTAATCATTTCTCTATAATAATTTATTTTATTTTGATTTATCAATATAATTAAATTACTTCCCTTTCAGACTTTTTTCAAGAAAGTAATTACAATTAAGAAAAGCTTTCTCGAATGAAGCTACTAGTAAAATTAATAATTTAAAAAAATTATAATTTTTATGAGGTTAATTTTAGATTAGGAATACACTTGATAAATAAAATTACACCGCCATCTATTATCCGATTTTTAGAAAAAATTAACAATATAAATTAATATTTTCCGATTCAGAACAACTAAAAAACATTATAATTTACATAAAAATCTGGGATGGGTTTTTTCATCATGAAAATACATTTTCTCTATTGTATACAATGTTTATACCAGCCGGAAAAGTTAAAAAAAAAAAACAACTTAGTTGTTCTGTACACAACAGACCACCTGGATTAAAAAAAAATTTTAAAAAGTATAAATATGAAATCTACATCTACAGTTTTACTTCCAATAACCACATCTTCATATATTTAAGTGTCGGATATAACTGGTTGAACAAAGCCTATACTTAATACTGGCGATAAAAAAATAAATTAGTATTAACTTACGAACTTAACACTTCTTTACTCTTACAACTGTTGCCGGGAAGTTTTAATCATTTCTCATAATAATTTATTTTATTTTGATTTATCAATGTAATTAAATTACTTCCCTTTCAGACTTTTTTCAAGAAAGTAATTACAATTAAGAAAAGCTTTCTCGAATGAAGCTACTAGTAAAATTAATAATTTAAAAAAATTATAATTTTTATGAGGTTAATTTTAGATTAGGAATACACTTGATAAATAAAATTACACCGCCATCTATTATCCGATTTTTAGAAAAAATTAACAATATAAATTAATATTTTCCGATTCAGAACAACTAAAAAACATTATAATTTACATAAAAATCTGGGATGGGTTTTTTCATCATGAAAATACATTTTCTCTATTGTATACAATGTTTATACCAGCCGGAAAAGTTAAAAAAAAAAAACAACTTAGTTGTTCTGTACACAACAGACCACCTGGATTAAAAAAAAATTTTAAAAAGTATAAATATGAAATCTACATCTACAGTTTTACTTCCAATAACCACATCTTCATATATTTAAGTGTCGGATATAACTGGTTGAACAAAGCCTATACTTAATACTGGCGATAAAAAATAAATTAGTATTAACTTACGAACTTAACACTTCTTTAATCTTACAACTGTTGCCGGGAACTTACCTATAAAAAATTAAATATTAGAAAAATTATTATTACTATTTCTTACAAAGGGATTTATAAGCAACTTATTAAAAAAAATTCTCTAAGTAAAATAGCTAATACCTGTACATGTGTGTGTGTAGAGGTATATGTTATATGTAAATGACAATTTTCTACTGAGCCTTAATGCGAATTTAGCAAATCGTAATTCCTGGAAAAGTACATTTTAAATTCCAGAAAGGGATAACATTGTTCATGTAGCAATAATCATTAGATTTTGATATTAATAATCCGCATAAAAACCCCTCATTATCTTAAAAGTAATTGAAGGCCTAATAATAATTAATTTAATGAATCATTTAATTAAATCATTAGTATAAATATGTCAAACTAATACTTTCTTTATCAATTCGTACTAATGACATACATAGTAAACGAGAAATGCTTTTTCTATAGTTTTAACGTATACTTAGAATATAGAACGTACTTAAAAGAAATAGAACAAGCACATCCGTACCGTGTTAAATATAATTTCCGTTACGTCCACACTATAACGGAACCGATTCCGTTAAAAGTACACAAATAAATTTATAGTTCATTATGTTTAATAACAAAGTTCGAATGTTTAGATCCGCAAAATGACAATTTAAGTAAATGTTATTTGTCCAATTCTTTTCCGTCAACAGATTTTTTCCTCTGAAATTTTCCATATTGTGTAGATAATTATTCTTTACAATACAATACATTAAATACAGTATGTCGTTTGGAATTAAACTTCAAAATTATTTCGCTTTAACGTTATTAACTGTGAAAGAAACATATCCGGTTTTAATTCTGGAATATCCATAATAAAAAACAAAAACATTAAATTTAAAACAAACTATTTAATTTTATGATTTATTTATTTGAGACAATAAATTCATTTTAAGAAAGAAAAATATTATGAGTTTCGATTACGTCTAACCAAGAGACGTTATGATGTCAATCCGAGACATGAGAGTCGGAGGGAAGTCAGTTTTGTGAGATGAGAGTCGGCGGGATATAAGTCTAGCGAGGTCACTACAGAAGGAGCGAATTTCTAGTACACGTCGACGCGATTAAGGTGACGTCACAAGTAATTCCAATACACGAAAACAAGAAATGGTTCGGCGAGTTACTGTTAGACTACAAGTGAAAGAGATAATGTACTACATTTCATTCATAAATTGTTAGGGTTGTTTCTTTTGTGAACAGCAAAGGTATTTGTAGTGAAAGAACCTTAAACTTGTTTTATCTACTGTATTTTTGTTGTTAATACAAGACTAGTGGTTAAAAGTTTCAAGACTAGCGATCATGCTAATCTTTTGTCAACGGGACTGAATTCTGCTTTTCATTTATCTATCTGTGAATAAATCCTGACGATTACTTTAAACTCTGTTTTGTATGTAATTACTGTTTATTATTATTATTGTGGTTGTATTTACTATGATTATTTGTTTTACTATTGTCGTTATTATTGTTTGCAGTTGCCATTATTATCATTATTCTAATTATTATTTTGAGTAATTATTATTATTAGTGATTTACCTTGTTTTACTTAAGTTTTTAAACCGATAAATTGTAATTACATAAACAATATCTCAATATCCTGATGGAGCCGCGAACACGCGACAATATCTTCAGTTATAGTTATAATTGCTTCCTTGATTCTTTTCGTTAACAGTTTCAGGTCTCGTAATTTCTGGGAGTAAACAATATTTTTAATGTATCCCCATAAAAAAAAAATCACAAAGGGTTAGATCCGGACGTTTTAGATAAAAATTTATAGGATCATCTCGTTCTTTCCGCAAAATTTTGATTCAAAGCCTAGCTAATGAATGCATTCTCGAGCTCATCCGGTCGAGGAAAGCCATACCTATTTAACATATCTTGCTATATTAAAGAGCTATCGCTTTATGAACACTTCCATTAATAGTTTTTTCAGCAAAGAAAAAAAAGGTTCGATTTTTCATTAAACCACACCTAACATTAAATTTACTGTATCGCACGCTTTCTCAAAAATTACAAATCTGTTTTCAGCTCCTAATATTCGTTAAAGGATAGTTAAAAAAACCCATGAAACCCATCAAAGAAATAACTCAGACTGATGCAGAAAACTATGAGTGTAACTATTCACGGCTAATAGATAATTTCTTAAAATTTCGTTAATGTCATGATCTCAGGTATTGAACCCCCCTCTTTCATTTGTGATGACTGTATTTAAAAAAAAAGTATTTACTTGTACTTTTTACGTAACATTTCAATTTAGGAAATGGATTTCAGTGCCCACCGGGCTGGTCTAGTGGTTAACGCGACATCGCAAATTAGCTGATTTCGATGTCGAGAGTTCTAAGGTTCAAGTTTTAGTAAAGGTAGTTTTAGTTTTACTTTTATGCGGATTTGAATACTAGATTGTAGATGCCGGTGTTCTTTGGAAGTTGGGTTTCAATTAAGCACACTTCTCCGGAGTGGTCGACCACTCCTGAGAAGATTGTACAAGACTACACTTCATTCACATCTATACATATCATCCTCATCCACCCTCTGAAGTAAATACCTTACGGTGGTTCCGGAGGCCAAACAAAAAAAAAACAAGAGAAATGGATTTCAGTAATCATACTAACTTTAAAGAACATATTGATTCCGTATGGAGTGAATTTCATTTTTTATATGGGACAATTCTAATTCCTATTGACATTTACAAGTTCAACGAAATTAAATCTATTTTAAATATGGCTACGTTATCAAAGAAAAAAAAAAAAAAAAAAAAGAAGTCACTGTGTATCATTCTAGAAAAATCTAAAGAATGAAAGTCTTACAGGAGTATTCTTTTTTCTTAGAATAAAATATATAATTTAGTAAAATTAGTATTCTATCACGAATATAAAATATAATTGACGATATCCATAATTATGGTGCCCTTGAAATGTACAACAGTCTTCTTGAGACAACATTTTTCATCAATCTACTCTCTACTTTTATAGTTTCATATATACTACATTATCTAATCACAAAATGTAAAAAGTTGTTCGTGTTAACAGTAAGTTATAGTTGTATTCTTTTTCGTGACATTAGCAAAGGTTATTGGTTGTTTGATGTAAAATAACGAATTAAATGATGACACGATAACAAAGTAACACAACATATAAAAAGTAACAAACCCAAACTTCCATTTTTATATCCTCTCTTTCACGTAAAAGAATTAAATTTTTTAAAATAATTTTCTCCATACAAAGATTTTATTCTTTTTGAGTGTATGTCGTACAACAGTAAGCATAAACTGGACTGGAATCTATTTAAGTTAAAATATCTAGCTGTATTCCTATCGTATTGTGGATAGTTATATATCTGGATATAAGTATTATATCTGTTCTAGTACCATACTAACATTATTAACATGAAAGACTATAAAAAAAAAATTAATTTTAAAATTGGATATTTCCATAAGGTAAAATCTAGGCTTAATAGATGTAAATTACAAACAGTTCTCAGAACACTGTATTGTCACTTAATCTCTGCAAAGAGCAATGAGTATTACTAATCTATGTCCTCAAGAGATTAGTAGAAAGCTCTATTTTTCTTTAGTACAGAGTAGATAGTAGTACAACACAAAAAATCATCAAATTTTCATAATAAATATTTCTTCCTACAACAATGACGTTTTTTTAAACGGCAAAATGTAATAAAACGTAAAAATCTTTAATCAGTATCACATTTCATTAAAAAAAAAAAAAAAAACACAAAGATATCTACAAAGAGAAGGGGAGCTCAAATTGGTAGGGGGAAGAAAGTAAGAGAGAATGACAATGAGACGGTATATGAGCGAGACCTAGTAATAAAAGAAGAAGGGATGGGTTAAATGATAAAACAAGTAATACAATTTACAAGTACGATACAATTTTATTATCGATCATTTACCATTAACAATGTTACGCATTCGTAAAAGAAATTATCAAAAAATACACGCGATATAAAAATTTATCATCGACCAGAATTTATAAAACCATTATTCATTGATATAATGTAACACACAAATTAGCGTATTAAGAAATATCATTAAAAAAAGTTTTACAGTAAATTAATGATTAAAAACTATATATTTTTTTTAATTATATAAAATTTCTAATTAATTTAACAAAAATTATTTGGCTGGATCAAATTTTAGTATATTAATTGTTTTTACGTACAAACATTTTTAGAAACTTCATTACTGGGCACTGGAGACTTGGAAAATTGAAAAAGAGAACAATTTTTTCAGATAAAATTAGTTAACACGTTGAAATTTTAGAAGAAACTTTAAACTGATACGATATTAGGACATTAGATTTTTACTAAAACAACATCGTTCGTCAACATCAATTAAAAATGTTCTGCACAAGCGTATAAACATTAGTCTCGTACAAAGACTCAAAAAACTACAAAAGTTAAATTCTGGTATATACCCGGAAGGACTTTTTTTAAGCCAGAATTGATTTTTATGAAAAAAAGATATAATTATTTTTTTTTATCCATTGACAATGAGGCTTTCTGTAATGCAAAATGGTCGTGTATAAATATTATGGTAAAAAAGTTGGTATTTTTAACTTTTATCTCTAATCTTTGGGATATAAATTAATTTTTTTTTTCGCTTCTTAAAAGTACCCAATATAACAACTGGTTATGTAATTTACCATATTATATTTTTTAATTTCGTAAAGGTTCACTTTCTAATTCAGATCTCACTACCAGAGATCGATCAGCGGAATACCAGCAAAAAATTAGGAAGGAATGGACACCATATGCTGACGATCGATAGAATAGTCGGTTTACCCACCGGGTTGGTCTAGTGGTTAACGCGACATCGCAAATCAGTTGATTTCGAAGTCGAGAGTTCTAAGGTTCAAG
>JAAAKQ030164745.1:0-12634 GCA_010016005.3 Zanna intricata
TTATAGGCCACATATTAAGGCACCCTGGAATAATCGCTTTGATATTGGAAGGACAGGTAGATGGGAAAAATTGGGGAACGGTTGGAATATGTAAAACAAATTGTTAGGAATGTAGGATATAGGAAGTATAACGAAATGAAACGACTGGCACTGGATAGGGAATCTTGGAGTGCTGCATCAAACCAGTCAAATGATTGAAGACAAAAAAAAAAAAAAATACAAGTTTGAATGTTGATGATGTTAGCTATTGTAGTTGAATGAATTAACTTGAATAAAAGTTTTAATTTAACTTATGAATTTATGAACTCTTATGAATTTCATATAGAACTGATTCTGTGTGGAACGTACACAGTGAACATGTTGAACGGTAACAACCGACTGGTTAGAATAGCCGAAAGAGAGAAAAGGCGATCCACGTGGCCAATTTGGTGGGCTTGGTGAGTGAAAGAAAAGAAAGAGGAAAATAGAGATTTCAAGTGATGAATGGAATTATGGGAAAGGGAAAATATACTGAAACAAAAAGGTTAGCAAAGGATAGGATAAGCTGGAGAGCAGTAGCTGTGATAAAACCTCCCCAATTTAGAATAATATGAATGAATTGATTAAAGTTGAATCTTTTTAGATATTACTGAATACTAGATGGTAGATACCGGTATTCTTTGGTGGTTGGGTTTCAATTAACGTTACATCTCAGGAATGGTCGACCTGAAACTGTACAAGACTACACCTTATTTACATTTATACATGTCATCGTTATTCATATTCTGAAGTAATATCTTATGGTGGTTCTGGAGTAATATCTTTGGTTAAACAAAAAAAAAAAGTTATTATTTAGTTACATATTTATCGTCAATTATTTTAAAAGCATCTGTATAGTTTATTAAATTCTCTTTATGTGTTATAACAACAAACAAATCACGTTGTTTGATATTTAAAGATTGTTCAATATTTATTTAATTAATTTTTATTTCTCCTTTACACCGATTTTAATAAATTGATACACCGATACTGAGTATTATAAAAATTTTAAAGATATCAATTTAACGTTTTATTATTATTTTATTTATTTAAATTTTTATCTCTATTTTCACATTTGATTTTACTAAAATAAAACGCAATAACATAGCATTGTTGAGAGTTTAAATTTATATCAGATACTTGCATTTTCCCCACTTTAAAACCCATGGGACTAACGTTGTTAATGCAACCCTCTTCGGTGAAAAATCATCTCCGCGTAGAACGGATGCAGATAGATGTGGTTTTGTGCCTGAAAGGGTTACAGAGATAGAATTTTGTTTGTACAATATTTGAACATAAAACTAAGTGAGTTATTTTAACATCAATTTTCAAAATATATCAATGTATGTGTACGTTTTATTTATTATTTTTAGGTGAAAAAAAAAATAATAGTAATGGATTGTATTTTATGTATATAACATTTAATTACTTACAATTATATCCAATTATATATTTTTATATAGTATAACTTTATACTATATTTATTTTTATATAAATATTATATTCATCCATAGTAATATTCCTTTCACATGATTGACATTTAAGCTATGTAATCAAATATTTAATCACTAAAAATTTATGGATATTCCAATAAAAATATTTGTTGAATCCATGGATGTTTTAAAATGATTGTAATTTTCAAACATTTAAATTATTTATTATTGTTAAATATCATATATTTCATTGTTTTATGACATGAATATATTGTAATTTCAAAATAATTTAACTGTTATATTATTTAAACTACCTCGGATTTGTCACTTTATATACATTAAAAGGTCATTTACCAATGCTCCTTTCATGAGATCTTTATTCTTCTTCCACTTAAAAAAAAACGTTTATATATCAAGTTATCTGAAACATATTAAATTTTTAAGGCCAAAATTATGAATAGATTTATTTTTATCGGAAAATTTTTATCAAATTCTGTTACATTTAGAATTAAACTGTGTGCGACAGAAATATTAAGTATAAAATGGTATACACAATTTTTTTTCGATGACCTTCTGCCATTTTTTCCGGCATTACCATAACCCTGTCGCTATATAAATCCTGTGGTTCCTGGTAAAAACTTGTGACACGTGATTTTCACAGACTTCTTCTGAAACTAACTTAATACCATTCCGGGAGTTCTGGAGAGATTGAAAAAAAATGAGTCTGACTGTGTCAAGTTTGATCTATTCGGTAGATGCATTAAAACCTCCTAGTCAAGTTCGATAAATTTCTGACGGGTCGTTAAAAATATAAGCGATATGACGTTGCCAGAGTGGTCACCCTAATTTTTTTTACCACTTCAGGCCGTTTCTTTTTAATTGCTTGGTGCAATTGCGTTAATGATTGACAATACAGGACTGAGTCTATTGTTCTACCTGGTGGGAGAAACTCTGATGCATGATGTCCTTCCAATCCTACCAAACGCACAGTATTATCTTCCTGGGCGTCAATATGGGCAGTGCCACTGAGTGTGAAGTTTCTCCTCGCTTGACCACAATTTTTTTCGCACATTGTTGTCTTAGATTATCCACTTTTCATTATTCGTGATCAAATGCTTTTAAAGTTCGATTCTGTTTCAGTTATGTTTCAGTCGAGATTGGCAGATACAAAATTCGATTTAGTAGACTTTTCTCATTCAATAATGTGACATCCAAACGTCGAGCTTCTTTTTATATCTTTCTTCTCCAAGTGGTTTAACACTGTTTGTTTGGTGAAGGTTGTTTAGGTCATTAGCGAAATTATGACTGCTTACAGTCTGGAAAAAGTCGAGAACGACTTTTGCTAGATTATCATTCACTTTTTCTGTGATTGATCGCCCACTGCAAGGAGCAGTCATCTATCTTGGAGATCAAAATTTTTAGAGAAAAATACTGAACGATCTTTTGGCTGTTGCTTTTGATAACGTATCTTACCCAAAACGATCACAAATTTCTTCACGAACCTGGACAGGTTTTTTGCCTAATAAAAATAAAATTGTGAAATGTAGCACAATTTTGCGGAAAGTTCATTCATCTTCGTGGTGCAATACCTTACGTCTGAGTATAAAAATTTCAATACTTTTTTGCACATGTATTAGCTTCAAGTGCCAATTGTCAAATGAGTTTCGGCCTGATCCACTGCGTTTTATATACACTGAGATTTGGGACTCTTACGCTATCTCGTGCGAAAAAGGCTCACTACTTTTTAGATTGCCTATTTTATTATATATATAAACCTTTCTAAGAACGGAGCGGTCCATATACGAGTATACACAGATTCTGTGAAATATAGAATGAAACTGTGCCCGAACAGAAGTATCAAGTATAAATTACTTTAGTACTTTATTTTTAAATCTAATATACAAATGCAATCGTTTGTGGTGAGTTCTGTCTATCGTGTGTGCAACAGCATCTCATGGGAACCAACCGACCGATTTCTTTTAAATTTTCACGATAGATTAGTTTTATCCTAGAAATATTTTAAGCCATAGATCGAAGTTCTAGGGCTTTGGGTATGAATTTGTGAATATTTCCTAGTCAAATGTCTGTGTATTTTAGTAAATGTAGTTATTACTACCCTGGCGTTTGTAATTCAGTTTCTTTTTCAGGTATTTGTAAGGTCTGTGTACTTTAATTGTTATTCAGTATTATTCTCCCAATCATGAGGAAATGAACACAGAGAGGTCTCCCTGGGTAGGTGGATAAAGCAACCGGAGCCCTGGCTGGTTAGTCTGCATATAAACAAAGATTATAAAATTTAGATACATATTACGCGGATGTGGAAAATCCAGATTAAAATTTGTAAAATAATTTGAAATGACGATGTTAATAATTTTATTATTCCATTTTTAATGGAAGCGTTTACAATTTAAAAATATATTTTTTTTTGTAATAATTTTCCGAAAATGCATTTTGAGCTTAAAATAAATTAAAAACTAGTATCTCTCAATAATATAATATGATAAATTATTTTTTAAATATTTTGAATGATCTTTGAGAAATTAAAATTTCAAAAACAATCTTTTTATCATATTACTCCAGGAGGAACGGCTGTTGTGATTTTCATCCCGTAAATATAAAATTACACAAGACATGACATATCATGACATTTTACAAAATATAAATTATGTTAAAGAAAAAAACAACTTAAACATACATACATTGTTTGTAAAACAACCATATATATTATATATTTTTTATATAGTTCTGTAAATACGCACATTTTTATGAACATGTGTTGATAAAATATACTAAACCTAAAACAAATTTTGAATCGCATAGAAAAATTAAATTTAGCCAATTCTCTTATGCCAAACATATCTTTTTTTCCGTATGATGCCAACTTAAACAAGCATTTGAGAAATCTATAAAGAGAGATTTCAAAAATTTTAAATGAAAATGGTAGGATTTTAAAGGAAATTGAAAAATAAAAATTTTATCCCAGAAGTCTATCGTTATAATCACCTTAATTAAAATTAAACTAGTTGGAAAAAAACATTAAAATACCGCCGTTTTGGTTAAAATTAGAGTCGCTTGACGCTTTTTATAAACTGAAAGTTCGACAATTCCATATATATATATATATATATATATATATATAAATGGAATGCAAAGGAATGACTTTTTATGTTAAATAATGGAGATTAAAAAAAAAAAAAATGTTCAATTAGTATATGAAATTGTCCATTTCAATTGAGGATTTTCCATTATAGAATGAAGGAAAAGTATTATCATTTTCCATATATTTTGTCATATTTAAGGCCTCTTATATTACAACTGTGCGAGATTACTACTGTGAGGTAAATTAAAAGGAGAGTTTGCGATATATCATTTTAAATAGTATTGAAAACCATCAATCTAAAAAAATTTCAGGTTGTGTTTAACCCTAACAAAAATGACAGTTATTTAATATTGTCGCTTGTTCGCGGTTCGACCAAGATATTGAGAGATTAATAGTTTAACTAAATATTTCTAATAAATACAATATACTACTTTCTCTCTCTTTTTCAATCTTTTACAATCTCAGGTCAATCACTCCTGAGAAGTGTGGTTAATTGAAACCCGACCACCAAAGAACACCGGTATCCATGATCTAGTATTCAAATCTGTATAGAAGTAACTACCTACAATACAGTATACTACTCTAGAAGCATATAAACAAGTAAATAATGTTAACAGTGATAATAATAGTAATACAACATGTATATAGAACATACAACTTAGTAATTCAAATTAAATGGATGAGATTTGTTTAATGACAGTTAAATTATAAAAACCAGAATACAATTCAATTTACTAAAAAGTTTATAATGACCGCTAGAGTATTACTGCATTAACAACAAGTTAACGCTAGAAAAGCCTAAAGTTCGTACATTTCAATTTCTGTAAATATTATTAATGTTACTGTTTACAATAGAACTACCCTACACCTTATGAATGAGTAAAATACTGTCACTCTCAGTAACTTTTACGAGAAATCACCGAAAAACTGCATTCAACTACTGTCCATGAAATAGTACTCGTGATGTACACTTCACTCCTTGTTATCACACACCTACTGACATCTCCGTCGCCGCAAAAGCGTCGAAGTCTGGATTGAAAAACTACTCACTGTTGTCTCTTGTAATCACGAATACGCTGATCCGCTGGTCCATGCAGTATTTATATCCCCTGGCCTGCAGAGCCGGCCAAAAATTAAAGGGATGAAAGCTTGTAATCACGAATTTGCTGAACCGCTGGTCCTTACAGCATTTATATCCCCTGGTCTGCAGAGCCGGCCAAAAATTAAAGGGATGAAAACTCGCCTCATCTCTTTAATTGTTGAGCATAATAATTTTGGTTCGTCTGCAACCTTACATTTTTCTATAAATTCTTATTCCGGTCTCGTAAATTTTGATTAAATAACAAATTTTGGAGGTACCATTGTCTGTATTACAAAACAGAGATTTTTTTTATTAACGCACATGTTAGTCAAAGAAAAGGATCTCTTTTAGGTTTTTTTTCTAAATTATTCTTTTCTTTATTATTTTCTCTTTCTTTTTTCCTTCTTCATTGGAAGAAATTTTATTACCCTGGTCAGTTATTCTAGTCCTGTTACTATACATTTTCCCCTAGTGGAAGCGCGTTCCCTAAAAGGGATTTCTGCCCACTTCGGGCGGAAAGGGAGGCGTCGCGGAAGACGAGCTTTTCAGCACGTCACACCGCTGGGTCCCAACCGGATAAAACCCTCCAAGGGATCGGAACGCAATCCAACCTTCTAAACGAATGAAAAGTCAAATAATTATGTATACCCGTCAATTAATTAGAATGACCCAGCAGCCAAGGGCGCAAGCCCGTATACTGCGAAAGACAGGAGGGTACTGCACCCTCCGACATACTTGCGTTCCGTTCCGTTCCTATACATTTTTTCACAGTTAGTTTTAAAAATGGCTGACAGATAGATTGGAATTACTGGTATGATAATTGAAAAAAAAAAAAATAGATTTTTTTTTTTTGAATAGAAGCGTTTTATAAATTGAATCTTTTAGTTTTCAATTCTTGAAGAATTACTTATTGGTTACCATACATAATAAATTATAGTTAAAAAGTAAAATTATCGTATAAATAAATAAATAAAGATAAATTTGAAAATCGTGTACTTAACAAACTATTGTTTCGAGTTGGTAGTTGTTTTTAACTTCCATTTGTAATATAGTATCATGAAATAATCCCTGTAATATGATAATTAGTAGCAAAGTATTAATTTTTAAATTTACTGGAAATGAAAACACAAAATATTAAATGGAAATATGAAATTTTATTAAAATAAAACATACGTTCATTATTAATATTATTTTAAGAATAATTTTATATATCTCTAGAAGAAAAACTAAAATATAGTCATTCATTCAAAAATAAATAAATTTATTAGATTTTTAATGGAAAAGATTCCCGAGATTTCATTTCTTAAATCTTTTAAAAATATCTAGTAGACATAACATGTCTAATTTGACTAACTAATTCTGGTGGGCCGACAATTTGTAATGAAATCTTGAATTTAAATTTTTTATATCACCTTTTATGAAAGGAATTTTTGAATTAGATTGTGAAGCATAATTTTACACATAAACATTTATTTTTATTTTTTATTTATTTTTTTAAACTTTTTTTCCACGAACTGGACCAGCAATTAAGCAAAACCTCAGTCCGGGGGAGTGTCTTTAGCCCCTAACGGGCCTCCCCATCCACCGACTGTGCGTCCGGCATAGCAGTTTGGCCCGCCGGGTCTAGATCTTTTACTTGGTGCCATACCTCTAACTTCGGGTACGGGGTTAACTTAAAATCAATACAGTTATTCGCATAAACTTATAATCAATTAAATTGTAGCACGGTGAGTTTAGTTATAAACTTTATCATTACTATAGCAACTAATTATTTAGAACGAAATATTTTGTTGATACAGCGTAAAATACTATTATTTCATGTGGTTACCAATAACTTTTTCTTGCATTAAATGATGTAAATGGTTATTGTTAAAAAATTACTATATTTTCTTTTAATTTCTTATTATTCTTTTAATAAAACATAAGTAAATGTTAGGGTTTCAACATTCATTACTGGTAAAGGGGTTTAAATTTTGAGCTTTTGCGAACGCAAGGTTATTTATTTTTTGTGCTCTAAGTTAGTAAACACGCTATCGGTCGCTAAAGAAAGATTTTAACACATAACTTAAGAAGAATGAGTCTCGCAAACTTATTTTTTAATTTTATTAATTCACGAAATGTATTAATTCTTTTTCATTAGACTGATTGTCTAATGTCTAAAAGATTGTTACTTCGATTTCAATTATTTTTTTTATACGTATTATTAAGCTTTACTCTTTACCAAATGGTCGATTTCGATGATACATTAAATTTTATTTTAATGAAATGCATCATCGAATTATTGTATAAATGAAATATCATTTATGTATGTATCGATTTACGTATGAAAGATAGTCCATTTATTTGTTTCAATTTATGTTTTTCTCTACGAAAAACACATGGTTTTCTTGAACGAAAATATCTTTTGTCTAGGTAGACTATTTCAAATATTTTCACTTCACCGTTGCTAAGTAATGGATATGTATGTTGCTAAGTTATTTTTTATTATGACGTATATGTTGCTTCTTGTCTGTTACTAAAATAAATGTATGAAAAATCTCAAGAATAATTCGCTTGAAAACTGTGAAAAAATAATACACTTTTTAGATAATCAAGAAAACCTTAATTCACCCTTATTATATTGTTGTCATTCCATTGTAATCCTGTTTTACTTCTTTTTATTTTGAAATAGGTTTTTCATTCTTTTCATTTTTTGCAAAAAAGCTTTTTCATAAGGGCTTTGGTTTTTTATAAGCCTTTTTAGAAATTTCAATAAATTAACAATTTTTTAATAAAAATATAAACATTTTCCAAAAATAAAAAATAAATGAAGTTAATTAAAAATATTCAGCTAGATAGTAAAAATAATATTTTTTTAATTTCTACTTAAGTCTCTACTTTTCAGTCGGCATCAATGTAGGAATTAATTAATTGTTGGCAGATATCTATTTTTAATTAATTTACAATAAGATCATAAAGCTTGTGGATAGGAACGTGACTAAAAAATTATTAAATAAGTACGTGTGTACTATAAACCGCAACGGTTGTAGTTACAATATAAAAAAAAATGTATAACCGTCTATATTTTTATATATACATATATATATATATATATATATATATATATATATATATATATATAAATGAATAACAAGAATTCATGCCAGAATTACTAATGATTCCTTTTGCCTTCTTCATCGAGTCAAATATACGGTCCATTAGAATCTGTCTTCCACGGGGCGATGGACGCACCAATTGAACTGGCAGATCGAATCATGGGTCAACTGCAGGTTTTGTGAGGTCATTTACTGGTTGAGCCAATTTTTATCTCCCCATGGCGAGTTTCAAGTGTGTTTACACGCCAGGAGGAGAGTTGCAGATCCCTTTTTTCTTTACTGTAGAGAGCTTGATACACAGGAACCAACTTGTGTTCGACTGCCGGAAGTGGGTCGCTGCACTGCCGAAGGTGAGGTTTAGTGCGGCAACTGATTTTGTGACGCGAGTACTCCAGCACAAAAACACGGAGAATGGAGCGGCGAGTGGATTAGGGACAGCAGAGTTGCCATTCATCCTTGCTTGCAGGGATGGGTGGCAGTGATGAAGCACCGGGAAGAAAATTGAGACCCGGTGTGAACGCCATTTGCGGTGTGTTCACATTAGAAATATTAGCGTCAAGGCCGAGTCCTGGTTCCTTAGGAGAGGTCCAGGAACGACATTATCAGGCATGGACCCCGCTCAGGGGGTTAGAAGCAGAAATTGAAAAGATCTAACCGACCGGCTTACCTGTAGTACCGAAATTATGGCCGGGACTGGAAGTCCCGTTAAAGTGACAATCCCCTAACCGGACTCTATTTTGTTGTGGGTCCGGCACGGGGGAGAAGGTAAAAAACATCCCAATGAAATTCAGGTGATATTTAAATCTACAAGTGCCTGTTTATCAATGAACTGGATACATATTTAACATCATTACTCTCAAAGAAAGCAAATCTTTTGCTTCAAGTGTATTATATATCATAATCATTAAAAAAAAATTAGGATCAGTAATATAAAGCAACCGATTAATGTACGCTTTTCTGCATTGAAAGGATGTATATATACAGATTTTTCTATTTGGGAAAAATGGAATTTTTAAGTTTACGAAAAATGCTAATCTACAACCAGCTTCGTTAGTTAATTTCATTAAAGAACTTCACTAATCCAGGATCAAAACAATTATTGTTATTACTACCTTTAATTAATCCCCAAATAAAAATATAACTCCGATTTTAGCCAGATAATATTAATTTATATTTATTTTGAATTTAATATACGTAAAATTTCCCAACAATTTTATACCACAGCAATCAGTTATTAATATTTAATGATTTATAATAATTTTTTTTTAGCGTACAAAACATATGTAAATAAGCCAAGAAGTTTTCAAAAAATCACAAAAATAAAACAAGTTTTATAATATAATAAAGAATAAGGAAGCGTTAATTCTTGTGTTAATAATTACAATTAAAAATCATAATAAAATTCAATGAATGATAGGAATTATATTTTTAATACCTTTACTTATTAAAATTATAATTTATTTTTAAAATCCAATTGAATTGATATCTGTCGGATCGATATTTAATCATTTTAAAAATATATAAAACCAAATCGTTTTAGTTAATTCTTCTCCTATTTAAAAACATTATCGTTATCATTATTCTTTTGAAATTCGTTTAAGTAAAGCATTTTCAATAATAACTTCTTTTTTTTTTTGTTACTTTTGTTTCTTACTTTTATTCTTTTTCATTGTATCTTTAACAAAAGGAAATTGAAAAAGTCCTGTCTTAGATGAGTTGAATTTAAGACAGTGAGGTCGTGAAGGTATCTTTTAATTACGTTAACGTTTGGAGTTAAGCCAAAGTAACAGCAATGACCAAAGCAACTAATCAAGAAAAACTATCTGTCACTTTGTTCGTATTTAATAAGCTTTAACGATACAAAGTTGATTTCATGTAAAGACATTAATATATATTATTAATCAACTATATATATATATATATTTAGCCCATATATATAATTTATTTTGGGACTTTCTTTATTCGGATGTATAAAAGGGTTATTTTGTTTTATTTTATTTTTTTGAGAAGAAGAGTTTTATATATGTAACAATCAGAAACATTAATCTCTTTAAAATTAAATAAAACATTTGAGATAAAAATAATAAAAGCATGTTAATACTTAATCATGAACCCAAATATCGAAAACTTAGAAAAGAAGGTAGTAGAATAATTAGAAAAATGTTTTGACCCATAAAGACTAGAAAGTCATTTAAAAATAAATGTAACGAATGTTACTTTTAAGTTTATAAATAATATAGTTTTTAAATTTATTTATAAGTAATGAATTATATAAAAATAAAAAAGAATAACGGACACAATTATTAAAAAGCGAAGAGTAATTATCAGCTTGTCAAAATGAAAATAATAGAATAACCTAGCTAAATCTTAATCTTTTTCTATAATAGAAAAATAGGAATTAACTAGATTAAAGAATTAAAAAAGACTTAAAATTTTAAAATATAACAGAATGAGATATTAAAAATTTACGATTTTGAAATATAAAGAGCTATTTGGGATCAGCAAAGAAGAAAAAGTGAAAGAGATTGGAAGGTGATCCTAAAATGGTCAAAATCGAAAAGAAAAAAAAAACACCACAGTATAAATAAAAGCAACAAGTGACAAAAAAAAAAATTGCTGATAAACATTGCTCTTTTATATAAGAATGTTATAAATATAGGATAATTAAAGTGCGTGCGGGTGACAATTTTGTATATGATATAATTTTTGTTTAAAATTTTTTAAATTTATTTAAACATATATATATATATATATCCTATGACACTCCTTGTAAAGTAAGGATTCCAACGCAGTCATAAATTTAAATCTATTCAACCGTTGAGCTGTTACGGTGGAAAAAACATACGTATATATACCCTAAATACACTCCTTTTTAGACAGTCGTATAACAGAAAAAACAAAATTTTAGGAAACATAAGAGAACCAAACCTGGTAGATTAAAAATAATTCGTAAAATAAAACCGACAAAAAACTTAAAATTTTTTTTGAATTTCGTAAGAAATAAAAAATTACTTTTTATGGTTATTTTTTACAGTCAGGTTGACAAAGAAAAATTAAAATAATTGAAAAATTGAAAAAATAAATTAATTTCGTTCTCAGGGGTCAGAAGACTTGAGAGAAAATCAAATTTCTGAAGAGGAAATCCAAAAATAAAAAAATTCCATAGAGAGAATTTTCTTTTAGGCAAATTTTTATGAAAAATCCAAAAATTGGAAGATTTTGAAAAAAAAGAAATCACAAATTAAGATTCAGTGATCGACAGAAAGAAAGACACGTCATAGCGAAATGATAGACTATTTAAAAAAAATAATAGTAATATAAAGCGAAATGCAAGTTGGAACACGGTATATTAGAGTAAAATTAAACAAATAATAAACAAAAGTTAAATATTAAAAATTAAAAAGCACTACTGGCAAAAAAACCTTCACAAACTCTTTAATATAATATATTTAGAAAGCGTGCGGATAAAAACAATCTTGTATATAGTAAAATTTTGTTTTCAAATTTTTTTAATTTACATATATATATATATTATATATATATATATATTTATATATATATATATATTTATATATAATATATATATATATATCTGTGTGTGTGTGTGTGTGTGTGTGTGTGTGTGTGTGTGATGAAAAAATACGGTGAATGACTTTTTATAGCAGCAATTACTTACTCTGCATCTATTTCAACTAGTATGTCTCACACCCTCTGTGTTGAGACAGGTCACCTGTCTCAAAATGTGCTAAATGTACTAAAAAATGTGCTGTCTCAAAAATGTGCTAAAAGGGAAACATTTTTACACCATTCCTGACGTTGAGAAGGCCACAACAGAGCAGTTGAAAGCCATTCCAAAAGAAGCCTTCCAGAAATGCTTCCAGTCGTGGATTCAACGTTGGGATAAGTG
>JAAAKQ030164767.1:0-12634 GCA_010016005.3 Zanna intricata
ATGGTCGCATGAAAACGTTTTTAGGTACAAGTAGTCCTTCGTGGCACAGACATTCGGTCTTATGCTCTAGGGCGATCCAATGGGGTGGTGGCGGGAGAAATGCCAGCAAACCAATTCATTGTTGTTACTAGTATCTCCAGGATTTTAATCCATAAGATTTGAATCCGTATGCCGGTTTCAAAAAGCCTTGTACAGCAGAACCTTGCTGGGCAAAGAAAGTTGAGATCCCTAACACAATATAAGTACATCCGTTTAAACTTAATGTCAAGCAACTTCCTTTACTCCCTTAAATGATCTGTCGAAATTAAACGGCGATCACGGTAAAAACCCAGATACCTTATCTTAATGGCATGAGATATTCTGATTATGAGATATTCTGGATTAGGTAGATCAGCAATGTAGACCAGGAATACAACCGGTTCAGAACTGAGCCTGTGGAACTCTTGAGTTACTGTTGAAAAACTTAGGCATCTTTTTTCAACAACAAAAACAATAGAAAATTTTTTAATACTTGTTTTCAAAACAAATTAATAAATGTAATAAATATTTTTTTAAATTAATTAATTTTCCATTATTTCTTCTTAGTACTGAAATAAAGTTTTAACATTTATTAACTTTATCAAAGATTATCTTAATTTAATTAATCATTATATTTTTGTAAGGTTAAAAGCATTTGAAGACAGATTTAGATTATTTAAGGTAATTTTATTTTGTTCTCTAACTTCTTATCTCTTCAAAATATTGTAATAAGTTATAACCAATAACATTCTTAATTAAAATTCACTACTCGTGCAAAAATGAGTGACAGCGTAATGAAAAGATGATTTACAAAACAATTAAATGTATTTTACAGAAATAATATTGATGTGTTGAAGTTAGAATTCGCACGAACTAGAAATTGGAGTTAAAGAAAATGACGTAGACGTTTTTCTAGCAACCAGACGATAAACCTTGCTAAATAAATGTTGTACACACTGATAATCTATGTTGTATACATAAATACTGTATAGCGATACATAAATAATGTATTAGTGGCAAGAATAGTTTAAGTATTAATTAATTTTTTTTCATGAAAATTTCCATTAATAAAGAAATAAAATAATTAATTTTTTTTTTCATGAAAATTTCCATTAATAAAGAAATTAAATACTGAATACTAGTATGTTAACAGAAAATTCAAGCCGTTTAACCACATGTTTGACCAAAGTAACTTCATTTGCACTAAATGAAACTTAACCTCTAATCTTTGTTTTTAACGGATAAAAAAATTATTATTTTGGATTATTTGATTTTTTTTTCATTTAATACATTTTTTGAGATAGTAAATTACAAGTAGTTTTATAACACTGCATATAATTCATCATTTTCTTACGATATAAATTTCTTATAAACCATTTGTTAGAAATATGAGTTATATTTAATGAAATCGATGAAAGAAAAATTAACATTATTAAAGATAAATTAAGGAAAAATTAACTATAAAATAATAATAACACATATTATGTGTTATCTAACTTTCAACTAGACAATTCTTTCAATATTTAACACGGTGTATCTTATAAAAGTCAGTAGATGTCAGTGCCCTCCTTGAAAATCGAAAAAAAAAAAACATTGCCTGACCTAGGTTGTAATAGTTCGCTAACAATAATTTATGTCGTTACAGTATTCCGGGAACTAATTTCCAGCACGATTCCCATCTTAAATAAAAAATTTAATGGAAATATTGATTTATGTTGTGCAATAGTTTGAAAGAGATTCAACTAGTCTGAGTGAATGTTGTTACTTTAATCACGAATATCAATATTTAACTTCATAAAAGTTTTAATTTAATATTTCACTAATTATATGAAGTAAAAAAGAAAAGCGATTATCATTTCAAAACTACACGGAAAAAAAATTACATAAAAAAAAATTCTGCATTACTCTTTCAACACTGCAACTGCAGTTTATTTAATTAGTCTTTTTCATGTTTTAAATTTGTATCTTTTATATATTCTAAAAATTAATTGAAAAAATAAAACAACAATCGTAATTTCTTATAAAATTTAAAGGCTACAAATAGATTCTAGTAATATTTGTATTCTAAATGTTCCTATATCGACTATAAATCTGACTAGCTTGAAATGAAGCCTTATTTTCTTCTGTAATTTAAGTAAACGTGTACTATTTAAGCCAAGCAATAATAATAATTTTAAAATTATTGAATATTAAATGAAATATTTATAAGATAGCAAAAATAACCAATAAATTCAATCAAAAAGATGCTTCTAATTAACTCTAAAAAGTCATTTGGAAGAAAGAATTCCATTATTTATTAAACGTTTGACATAACTTTCAAGTATTATTTCTTTTTAACATTCTGCTTAATGATCTGACTACTGTATTAACACTGATAGAGACACGGATTTGAGAAGGTTTGGTCTCTTAAAATTATCTTTTTAATTATTTTAGAGACTAAAAAGGCAGGTTTCAATTAACTATAGTTCTCAGGAGTGGTTGATCTGAGACTGAACAAGACTACCTTTCATTCACATTCATCCTCTGAAGTAAACCTTACGGTGATTCCGGAGGCTAAACAGAAAAAAATCAAAGAATAAGACTTAAAAGGCAATTTGAATTCAGAGTTCTAAGATTCAAATCCTAGTAAAGCCAATTACTTTTATACGGATTTGATTACTTGTTCATGGATTTTTCTATTAAGCACCCAAGGAGCATCTGGAACCACCGTTAGGCATGTATCAGCCGCATTTAGTGCCGTAGCAACAAATTCACCTATTGCCTTTCTTGCTTGGGTCCTTAGAGGACCCCCTCATGGGCGTCTTCCCTTGCTCATCGGAGCATCCCGACTCTCCGCTCGGGTCGGAGAGTTAAGGGTTGAGTACCGAAACGCCCCTCCTCAGGGGAACTGCCCTTCCCGTTCCTACACCTAAACCTACCATCGGGGCCGAGTACACCTTTGATGGTTGAGTTTCAATTAACCACATATCTCAGCAGTGGTTGATCTGAGAATGTACAAGACTACACTTCATTTAACTTCATACATATCATCCTCACTCATCCTCTGAAGTAATAACTTCCGATGATTCCTGAGGCTAAACAGAAAAAGAGAGTATTATATGCCTGCACTATCTTACGGTGGTTCTGGAGACTAAACAGAAAAACAAAGACTTAAAAGCCTCATTTGCGTCCTTAAGGTTTTTAAATAAATTTTATTTATCAGAGATTAAAATGTTCCTTTGCTTAAACTAATTAGAGCAAAATAAGACAGAGATTTTGAGTTAAGATGAGAAGAAAAATTTTCATTAAGAAGTTAGTGGACATCGTAAAAGTTTTTAGAAGTCTCACATTTATTTTCCCTTTTTCATGTAAATACTTGCGATATTATTTATTATCACCTTAGGAAAATTTATAATGTATAACCTTTAAACTACTACAAAATTTTCTTATTCAGCTCATGGCTGTGTACTTTTAATTAAATAACTCCAATTCTAAATAACTAAAAGTGAATATCACTGATAAGAAGAAAAATATGGCTCTAAAACTGTACAATATGAGTAACTAACCCATAAAAAAGAATATCTATTATAGATATATAAAAGGCATATCTTTATACTTTATTGCTTGTTATTCACAAAGACGATTTGTTCTAAGAAGTAGCAAAATAAAAAGACTTTATAATCTCTTTTGTTTTTTAAAATCAATTTTATTTTCAGAAATTAAAACTTTTGATTGGTTAAAATAATTAAAAGGAATTAAAATAAGACCAATGATGTTATGTTTCCATTATATAGCCATTATTATTCTCCAACCTCATAAAAAAATATTTATTCCTCCAACAAAAAATATCTGATTTGTAATTGGAAAAAAACATACGTATATCTACATCAAATTATACCATTACTTTTCTGATAAATTATGTAGTTCCTTGTACGGAAATTATCAAAAAATTCGAAACATATAGTAAAAATTTATCTGCATACTTTCTATGAGAAATAAAATTACTTCTATCAAAAGTATTTATTTAAAAAAAAATTATAGACGTAATATATTAAATTTACTAAAATAAAATAATAAATACAAACAGTACAGCATAGGTTGTTATCTGTGTAATAAAAATACATTAAATATTATTATTATTACATATATACTATTACTAAGATGACTTTCATTTTACTTTAAGTTTTCAACGCTTTCAAAATTAATTAAGTCACAATCCTTTCAAATATATTTCAACAGCAAGTTAAATATTTTTGAATGTTATAATGCGTATTATACCAAAGAGGTTTTGTCTTTGTCACTTCTCATGGCACATAAGAATCAACGCGTTATTGGGCATGCTCTGCGGGAGACGCAGTTCCGAGAATAATAATAAAATTGTTAGTGACATCTCAAATGCCAGCCGTGCATGTCAACGCATGATGCTGTAACATCCATCTTTTTCTATTACTTCTCTGTAGTATAAAATAAAACACAATAAGGTTAAAAACTCATTATCTGCTACACTAATAGCACCATTCTTTTTTTATTACAATCATACCACGAAAGAATCATTCAATTCCATGAGTCATTATTCTAGTCTAACTAAATAAAAATAAAAAACAAACCACATTTATTTAAGAAGAACTAAAACAGAAATGAATTTACATAAATAAATTTATAAACCAAATATTATACATAAAATTTCTTAAAAGAGAATAAAAACACCCCAACATATTTTGTAAGTTACGAAAATATAAAACAAAAGCACTGTGAATTACAAAATATAGTTATACTTTTAAAGTGCGGGTTTACTGCTAGAACTGTAATATTATATCACGTTTATTAACAATTGTTCATTTAATTTATAATCATTCGGTTTAATTAAAATATACACAATATAACAAAAAATTCACTCTGTCGAAATAAGTGCGTCAGAAAAACAGATTTTCAGTTTTAGTTAAGAAATGACGATGAGCTGCTGTATTGATCTTTAAAAAAAATATTGTTTTCTTTCGGTATTTTTTACTTTATGTACGAATTAAAGATCGCAAAAAAGTTTCGGTTTTCAGATTTCAACGGAAATATCCATCCCTGAATCCATTTTCACTGGTTTCGGCGTGAAGTCTGTACGTACGTTGGTACGTATCTCTCTCTCTCAAAAAAAAAAAAAAAAACTATTAGTCGTAGGAAGATGAAATTTTGGATTTAAAACCGGTTGTAACATCTAGTTGTACAACTCCCCTTTTGATTGCAAGGGGCTTGACCAAAACTGTCCAAAAAAGCACAAAATACAAAAAATTTGGATTTTTTACTTTTTCATAACTGCAGTATTAAGCCCTCATTGGGAGCTTTTCAACATTATATCATAAGTGGTACTTATTTTCATTTTTTTCCAGAATAATAGCCAAATAAAATTTTAATTAATGAAATATTTGGATCTTACAAGAGAAGGCAAATCGGTTCGAATCAGACTTCATCTCCTTTTTTTTTTTAACTTTTTCTTCATTTAATTTAAATATATTGATTTATTAATAATTACCTCTGATTGTAAAAAGATTTTTACGATTAATAATGTAATAATAATGATAAAAAAAAATATCAGAAGATATTAATAAATTAAAACTGTATATGCTTTTCATTTAAATAAAAGTGTGTGTGTAATTTAATAGGCGTACAAGGAAGTCACGTAGTGCCCACATCAGATTTTTTTTGTATTTGATATCATGTTAGTATCTTTGGTCTTCTGTAATATTGCGAGGTACTGTGTATTGTTCCAATAATTACATCGTACTTATATGCTAATGGTTTTTCTTTCCCTTTTCACATAGTTGCTGACATGTGACTGCGTTCAATTTGTTAAAACTACTTCTTGCCTGTAATGGATAATGATACTTTGATACCTTTACCCATTATTTATGAGGTTTAAAAAAAAGAAAAAGTTAATATTTACCCAAAAAGACACAAAATGATTAGTACTCCAAAACTGATTTTTTGGACATCAACCCCTTCCTTCATACAAGATCACATTTCAGATTATTGCGAAACTACACTCCAACAGCTCGCGCATGGCAGTGATAAAAAAAATATAATTTTAGATTTCTAACAGGTCACCTTTTAAGTTACAAGATGAAAACCTCCAAAACGTACCAAAAATTTCAGCCGTTTTTTCTCTAACTCCGGTGCCTGTAAACCGACTCGCTTTAAAATCAATAGGATTCTATTTCTACTAAGTGAATTTCTACTAACTGAAATGTGCACAAAAACTGGTTCTTACCTCGGATTCCTGTGAAATGATTTGCTTGAAAATCAATAGGTCTTAACTAGTATTCCCACCAGTTTTGCATCACCCCACCAAGTTTTCTCAAAGCGGACAAAGATTTGCAACCAATAGAGCAGACGAAAAAATCTTATACATTAATATAAAATATAAAAGCAGAATTTTGTTCAGGAACCTCCAAAACGTAATGAAAATTTGATTCCCCTCCTCTCAAAACCCCCTCAGATAATTTGAGCGGGCGCAGTAGCGATTTCTAGTCTTTAAAAATACACTAAAATGTAATAACAAAACGATCGTTATCGTCCTCCTTTTTAACTTTGATTTAATTCGAAAGAATTACCGTCGATCAGTTACGAAAAATAAAAGTAACATGTGGATAGTTACAATTATATTTGTCCTTAATTTTAAATTCTGTATGATTCACTAGACTATTACAAAAGAGTTTTCATTAGTGCATAAAAACAAATATTAGAGAAATTAAAAAAATGAAAAATAATAGTTAGTGGAGTGACAGAAAGAAACATAATTTATAAAGGAAATTCTATTTTAAACCCAACTAATACCGTTAATAATACGAAAAACAAAAATATTGAAATAATACTTAAAATTCAAGAAACATATTTTTCATCAAATGATATCGATTTACATCATATCCATAAGATTAGTTGAAAGTTTGTAATAAATAAATATTAAAAAATGAGGTATAAATCTGTAACTTAACAAGATAATAATATTTCTAAACACTCATGAAAAAAAAAACTGAAATTAAATTTATTAACTGTAATAACTCAGTTCTAAACATACATAAAAAACACATAGTAATATTACATTTTGTTTTTAAAATAAAAAATCCTAGTGCGACCCAAAATTTTCAAAAAGATGTCACTCACACTACGCTATTTCAACATACAATGTCAGCTATATTTTTATTTGTATTTTGCAATTGTATCATTTTTTTTTTATAATTAATTTAGCAAAGAATTAGAAACACTTTATTGTAATACCAATTTTGTAGCAAAAACGTTTAATTTATTTAAAGAAAATATTTTTTTATTCATATGAACTGTTAGCAACCATCATAATCTCTAATTATAAAACTAATATATTTTGTTAATGATTCATTGTTCTAAACGAGTTTAGTCCAGGCAAAATAAAAATATATATAAATAAATTTCAATTAGAATATCTTAGTTTAGACAATGTGTTTATAAGAGAACTGCTCGGATTAAAGTAAACAGCATTATATTTACAGTATTAATTACAAGAATATATTTTCTGAAAGGGTAAATGCTGAAGTTTTTGTTTTGTTTAATACTCTTTTATATGTGTACCATTCGTTGTCTGCGCATGTCCAGACAGTAAACCAGCTCTTTCCACGTCCTTGCCAGAATGACACGTATAATGATTGCTACTGCCTCAACAATCCTCTCCCACAGATGGTTGAAGGCACGGATTTTCTCCGAATAAACAATGTTCTCCACAAAACAATCCCTTCAAAAAATAGAAATCTAGTCAGATCTTGTCTGGGTTTCTTGCAATCTGAGGTGGCCACGCCATCGGCTCTCCTGTTCCAATTCACCTGTTTTGAAACCGAATTTTTAATGCAACCGAACACGGTTGTTGTAATGCAGTGGAGCGCCGTCCTAGCTGATAGAAAATTAATCCTTTTTCTTCTTCTAAATGTTGTCAATCTGTGAAATGAGGTAAAGTTCGAACATAACATAAAAAGTATCCCCATTAATTGTGCTTTCTACAAAACATGAACGGGTCCACAATACATTTATTCATCTATCTGCACCAAACATTGACTTCGGAAGAGTCACCCGATGTTCGATAATTTCATGCGGTGGCTCTGAACCTCAAATCCTGCAACTGTGTCGATTTACTGAATCACTAATGTGGAATGTTGCCTCAACTGAAAACATGACATTTTTCAGGTAGTCCTCATTTTCATCAACGTTTTTAAGCATTAAAGCTGCTAACTCCAATCTTTTCATTTTCTCATTGGGTTTGATTTCATGTAAAAATTGCATCTTATAAGCTCTCAGCCTAAGCGTATTACATTCCACTTTGTACTCTGTAGATTTAGGTATTCGTAATTTTTTTAAACTGCGCCTTAGTAATGACTATTTTGGGCTACAACTATAAGATGCTATATTCTGTTCAGGTATGGACGTCCTGCCTGGTGATTTCCCCTTTGTAATACTGTCAGTTTCCTTTAACTGATTAAACTTCTGGGGTATTGCTTTATTCACTGGTGCGGCACCGTCATATGAAGAACCAACAGTGAAGGTCACAAGTGCTACTAATAATGCCAACAATGATAAATATTTGTGATGAAATTCTTAATAATATAACAAACATAAATATGAAAACTAGATAGTTCTAACTGATTTCTTTACGATTTTTTGAAAACAGCGAATTCTTTTATAAACTTTCTGTATAAGTGCGAGTGGGTTTTGTTTGTTAATAATGACTATACTTGTAATTAAAAAATACTTCCGTTCTAGTAACAAATTATTAAATGAAATAATCATTAAATGAAACAAGTGCATTTTGTAAACAATTACTTTTTTATTTTTTAAACTAATATACGCAAGTAAGTCTTATTTATTTATATATTCCATATTACTGATATTGCTATGCAAAACGGTTTACAGAATTATATTTTACAATTAATTACACATTTTTACTGTTTGTGGAATGATTATAAAGAAACCAAACTGAATCACCTTTATCTAAAGTTGTCATTTTTTGTATTTCAGTGCTTCATATTGTTTCTAATTTTTTAAAAGAAATATTTTTGTTTTCCACGTATTTCTGATTACTTAATAAATCTATTTATTTATAATATGACAACTGTGGATAGTACAACAATCCAAAGCGGTTGAGACTAATATTAGTAGGATGGTTAATAGTGCTTTCTTCAGACACTTTCTGTTCCTTGTCGACTAGTAATATTAATATTTGTGTATAAATTTAACTTCAGAAGTGTATATTGCAATGTTTTGTTTTATAAATAATTTTAAATGGATGCTATTATAAGCTATAACTTCACACGATAGAATTTTATTTTCTACCGTAAAGGGATGAATAATAAATTAATTGAATCAAGTAAAAAAACAATTTATCATAAGTTAAATTCTATTTTTAAAGTTCTTTTACATTTTAAATAAAGTATTTCTTTGAAAGAACTAGCTCAATAGATAATTCTTTCATCACATCATTCCATATTTTACGAATAAATTGCAACTGTGCGCAATCCATCACGCGAATGTGTCACCCTGAATTTTATTAACCCAATAAAAATATCTCTGAATACGTTCTTTTATCTTTTATAGTTAATCGTAGGTAAACTTTATTCATGATACCAATGTATCTATGGTAATAAAACGTCATTTATAAGCTTATATAATTCAGCATATCTTAAATCTTTTATTAATGAGGTTAACTGTTTTTGCAGAAATCCGATTATAATTTTTCAGAACACGCCAAATAATTTAGTTTAAATATTCCGATTTATAATTTTTATTTGTACGTTTTTATAATCTGTACAAATTAAAACAGATATGTAAAAGCAAAAACGGTAACCATGATACATTTTATATGTGTTGAAATGTTGAAGCAATAAGAATAAGCACATAGCTAGACAATTGTTTATGTTAAAAGATTTTATAATGTGTGATGTATGTTACTAAAGACGATGATAAACGTAGTCTATTAATATATTCGAAATTAAATTTCATTCAGAACAAGAAATCCTTTTTTTTATAAGCAATCATCATGCCTGACAAACGGCAAACTAGCATGCTGAATATTCTGCCGCCATAAGAATATCAAATCGCCATTTTCTGTCCACGTCAAGCAGATCAGAACATTTTTTTCTTTGTACCTGGCTAATAGCTTTTAGCGTACCTTCTTGTAAATGCTTTTAGCGGCTAGTTTGAATTGTTAGGTGTGGACTTTTATGTGAACACACATTCTATAGGGAAACCTTCGTTTCCATATATCTTCTGATTGGGGCCAAAACCCTTCGGGCACCCTCTCTGACTCCTCGAACCCCCCATTTTTGGCCCGAAGACCTCCCCCCCCCCGATTTTTTATATTTTTCAGAATCCGGGGCGAAAAATTCTTCGTTACTTTTTTGTCAATTATAATAGCTCAAGAATTGGTTGTTGAGGATCTTAAAGAGATGACACATCTGAAAAGGACGGCTGGGGATTCTGACAGTAGTTTGGAGACACTCCGACACGACAAAGACATATGAGCCCAGACTTAGAAAGTGATGGAGACACTGTTGGAGTTCTGTTATCCGCAATAGAGGACCTTAATGAAGCGTGCATTAAGCACAGGGCGAAACGGCAAGTTAAGGCCGAGGTGGACATTGCCACTCGTCTTACCAAAGAAGTACGTGTCCCGATGCTGGAACGCCCCGAGGTTAGATCGCACCCGTCAGTGAGTGTCCAGACGGACGAGCAACTCTCTCTAGATATCGTTGGTGTGCTTTCTATGGACACCTCAGGGCGTCGGAGTGGGAAGAGGGTTATGAAGGAACACCAAAAGCAGAGGCTAGAGCCATTCGAACATCGGAATGGTAGGCGGAATGGGACACCTCTAGCACGGGTGCGTGGAAAAGGAGACTGATCTCGCGCCTGGAACCATGGCTCGCGAGGGGCTTCGGGGAGGGAAACTATTTCCTCTCCCAGTTCGTCAAGAGCAATGGACAATTTGGTACATACCTCTACAAATTTAACATTAGAGGGACGCCGGTATGCTTGTACTGCCAGTACAGAACGTTTCTGTACTACCAGCCCGGTGGGTCTGTTTTGTTAGTCTGGTATTTTCCATTCTGTATATGTGTACATAGAACTGTAGTCTTCTTTTCCTGATTCTGTCTCTTATTTTATCTATTTTTGAATAAAGCTCTTGGTTTGATCTTTGTTTATAATCTCTCTATTGTTTTTTGAACCTAATATTTTTCTTAAAATTCTCTCTATCTTACTATGTCCTGCAGTTTATGTAGTTTAAGCTTTTCCGCTGCATAAAGGACTTCCAGCCTAGCTACTGTTTGGCAATGCCTTAGTTTTGTGGTCCAAGGTAAGGACTTTTTTCTTTATTATATATTAAATGTGGTAAAAAGTTACCACATTTATAATTCTACAGCTATCAGTCCCATCGTATTTTTGTTTGCACACCATTATCGGGTGGGTGAACCTTTCTAAAATTATTTTCAAAGGGGTGTAACCCATCCTCTCCATTACACCTACCCCAGCTTAAAAATCTTAAATAGCAATGTTAACATTTAATTACATTAATTGAAAAACCGAGAAAAAATAATGAATTTTGGTGAAAAAATTAAAATTCGCTCCCCCCTTCGTTCAGTAGGTGTGAAAAAACCATTTGGGGTAGTACTTTTTTCAATTTCAGTCCATCAAAACTAACTATAAAGTTACGTGATATTATTTCTTAAATCATTTGAAATAATCAAAATCTGTAAATAAAAACTATGAAAATTATTTCTGATCAGACTTTAGGGTTGTCAATTAATGAAATGAAATGTTATCACTGCCATTTGCAATTTTTGAGTTAGGGATAGGTGTAGCGAAGAAGGTGAGTTTCATCCCTTTGAAAATAATTTTGAAAATGTTCTCCCCGAGAATGGTGTACGTGCCTACAAATAAAAATACGATGGGACTGACAATTGTTGAATACTAAATGTGGTAACTTTTCAAATGATCACCCGACGTACATTTAGAAGTGAAAACTTTACAAATATTATCAACATATTCTTCGAGTTATAAATTTAAAAAAAAAGAAAATGAGAAACTCAGTGCAAATGAGTTTTTTAGATCAATATTTTTAATAAAAAAACATGATTTTTAGTCCAGCTATTTCTAAGATATAAAAATAAATCTTTGCAACCACTTTGTATTACTTAATTCTACAAAACTTAATAATTTACAGAATACACAAATTATATGGGTAACAAAAATTCTAATTATTATGATTAATTATCGTGGTAATAGAGGACACTTTGTATTTTGCGTCGATTTTTAATAAAAATGGATACGTTTATTATTTTCTTTATACTGCTTGTATCCGTCATTTTATAGTTTTGATGGATACAAATCAGCTGTGATTGAAAAGATACCAGATTGAATGGCTTTCTTTGAAAATAATGGTGGTTAATATTCTCTCAGATTTTATTATAAACAGACTGAAACTATTTCGTATGAATATAACCTTTACTTCAACAAGCTTGGTTTATTAATTTTCTGCACAACATTCATCGCAAGAGAAGAAGGCAAAAGGGACACAACCTAATTTTTCACTTTTCTATTAAGCATTTTTTAGTATTTTTTAAAATTATGTGTGTGT
>JAAAKQ030164778.1:0-12634 GCA_010016005.3 Zanna intricata
AGCGATAACGAAACTAACCTAGCAGCTTGAAACTTGCATAGACATAACAAAAAATAAACAAAACATGCGTCATCGACCCTAAACGACAGTACTACCAACATAAAAAAAAAAAATATAACTAAATTGCGGATAAATATTGACTTACCCTCGTACAAAGGCTAAATATAGCTGTTCTGTTGCACAAACGAATAAATAAATTATAAGATCAGCGTCTCTGCCTTACATTCGGAGTTATCGGATTCGAATCCCGATCAGAAATGGCAATTTTTGCACGCTAAAAAAAATTCATATTCATCCGTCGTAACGGATTATTATTACCGTCAGTGAGTTATTGTTATTTTATTCGTAAATAAATAAAATATTCATTTATTCATAATAAATAGATTATTTTTATCACTATTAAATTATCGACAAAAGATTTGAAGAATGACCTCGCAATGACTTTCATTGCGATTACGATAAGTGCACCAATTAAAATAAATGGAATGTATAATAGAAGTACGATTTAAAAGGTAACTGAATTACACGTTTTTATATAAATCTGACATTAAATTATTGTGAATAAAAACCACACGCTTTCGTATACCATACTTGTAAAAAATGAACAGAGGAAAACGTGAAATAATCATTTCAAATATACAGAAATTATTTTTAATATTATTTGAGTAAACGTAAAACAAAATTTTATGGTACGGTATAAATAAATATTTAATTTAGATTACCGTTGGTCATATCGTTGAAATATTCAAATTGATCTCATTTACAAGCCACAGTTATCAAATCTCTTGACGCTAGGCCTATCACTTTCGCTTTGCCATAAAATACCTTACCCAACACGCCTACTTCAATTTTAATTTATTTTTTTTGAAGATTTCTGAACTAATCCTTTTCTTTTGAAATTTCACCGTATAATTTTACAAACTGCAAAAATAATACACGATGAATTTATCAGGATATGATTCGTGTGTATTTTCCAAGTTCCAGTTTATATATAAATTCTTCAATTTTTTTTTTTTTTTTAATGGTCAGATACCTCAAATCTATCCACAACTATTTGGTCTGTTCATCATCAGAGCTTCAGGTCTCTTTACAAAATACACTTTACTAGATCCTGATCCGCTCAGTAATTCGTCCATTAATTTTCCTGTAATATAACTCTATATGGAAAAGCTTCTACTGATAATTTCTCCCCTATTTGAAAATATTATCAGCAAAACAACACGCAATAAATGCTTCTCATATCCATTTTATAATTACAGAGGGGTTCTCTTTTTTTCTCTTTTTTCTGTTTAGCCTCCAGAATTACCGTAAGGTATTTACATTAGAGGATGAATGATGATGATATATATGAATCTGAATAAAGTGTAGTCTTGTACAATCTCAGGTCAACCACTCCTGAGAAGTGTGGTTAAACATAACCACCAAAGAACGCCGGTATCCACGATCTAGTATTCAAATCATTACAAAAGTAACTGCCTTTACTAGGATTTGAACTTTAGAACTCTCGATTTCAAAATCAGCTGATTTGCGATGTCGTGTTAACCATTAGACCAGCCGGTCTAAAAGCTGGGCTAATTACAGAGGGGTTATAATAAATATAATCCACATTCATCAATTATTAAAAAAAAAAAAAAAACTATTTCGCATACGTTTGAAACTGATGTAAATAAATCATTCCAGTCAAAGCTCTGCTAATGAAAACATTCCTTCCGATTTGCGGCTAATATACTACGTATATAAATAAAGGGTCTGTCTTCCGATACAACAAACCGTTACTAGATATAAAAAAATAAAGATAAATAAACAATATTTTATGTAAGATTTGTTAATATCGAGATTTTGCACCCCTGAACATTTTCAGCCACGGACTCAATATTTTTTTATAAACTCTAAGATACAATTAGCAAATAACAGCATTAGATTATATCAATGTATGTTGAAAACCGTTAGGCCTATATATCCACGAATATTTGAAACCGACATACACACTTTGATGAGGTAATTCGTTTCGAAAATATAGCATTAATTCTTCTACCATTAGAATTATGAATCTATTAAATATTAATTAAAGGAAATTATTATTAATTATATTAAATGAAATTATTAATTGATATTAATTATTAATTAAAGGAAGATCTTTACATTTTTCCGGTAAGAATTTCCAAACATAATAACGTACAAAAAGTTAAAAAAAAAAAAAAAAAGGTTTAATTTGACATTTAATACAAGAAGTAACTTTTTTATCTTCTCTAAAAGAAGGTATATTTTTAATGAAAAAAAAAAAAAAAAAAAATAGTCTTTTAAATATTACCAGTAAGTTATTACATTAGAAAATATGATTTAATTCCATTTGACTGGTTACATGGCTATTAAGTCAGGTTTAATCAAGATTTAGTAAATAGAATAAATTTTAAAAACGTAAAGGGCATCTAATTTTACATTTATCTTTCATTAAGTAATCGAATAAATAGTTACTTTTCCATTATTAAAGACGGTTAAAATTCTTTCCATTTTCTATTTCTTTATCAGTAAGTTTATAACAAACATTCATCACAAGTTAAATTAAAAAGGTTCTTTCATTCTTTTAGAGTTTTTACAGTATCTTCTTAAATAAAGTAGTTTTATAATAAGTAAAACAGTTATCTAACACTGCTGCCCTAAAAGTGAATAAAGAATATTTTTCATAAACCCGTTTTATTTTAGATACTCGTAAGTAATTAACTCATGAAAAAGAAAATTAAAAAAACTGCATCGCTGATTCTGGAAATATATAATATTATTATTTTAGTATAGCAGTTATGATTCTTACACGCGTAATTACTATTTTGTGAATATGATAGAAATTTTCATTATATCGAACTCAAAAAAAAGAAAAACTTACAGTAACATTAAGGAAATAAACTAGCCAGATAAAAATAAATCCATACATGTGATGTCAATTTATATTAAATAATATAATACAGTGAGTGAAAATACGAGTAAAATATAACAAAAAAAAAAGTCCATAAAACAGCAACATCGAGAAAGGTTTATTTACATTTCTTTACCGTATTCTAAAAGATAATAAATGGTAAAAAAAAAAAAGTAAAAATAAGATAATTCAGAGATATTAGTTGAGAATAGAAATGAGTGACAAAAAAAAAGTAAATCGAAATAGAGGACGCATTAAATCACATTTCACAAATCTTCTGCAGTTTCTCGTAAAACGTTCATTAATTTTATTAAAATTATAAATAAAAAAAAAAAAAGAGTAGAAAAGGCAAAAACTGTTTCTATCTTTTATCTTGTAGCAAATAAAAGTGACAAAGAAGCAGAGCGTGACGAAATTAACTTGCACGCATCCTAGCAATAGCAAAATCCTACAGACAACCGAACGAAACCGCTTGCTTTCCACTTTCATTCTCGCTTTCCCTCAATAAGACACAAATTATTGTCATCTGTCACTTCTGGCTGTTTGCTTTACTATCTTTTAAAAATAATCTTACTGTCACAATACATATAACATAAACAGCATTTAGACATGCACATGCACGCGCGCTCGCACACACACAAACGTACATGTACCAAAGTACAGAACACTGTAAATAAAGTAACCTGGTATAAAACTGTGATGAAATCTTTACGATCCATTTAACTCTCACTTTCTCGCAAATACAAACCGACTAATTTACCCGAAGAAAACAAAATTGACCTAAAGAACGTGGTTTCAAATTAAATTTTATGCGCCATCAACGTATTTTGAAGCTTAGAAAAAAATATAGTAGAACACCTATCTGAACTGTCAATCCAAATGAACGCTTACATAACGTCTTTTTTTAACAGCAGTCTTGAACAAATATGAGGATATATGTATAGAAAAATTGTTGTTTATTGATTTTTTTTTCACGACACCTCCTGTTTTGATTCCTTAACCACTTCCTACAAACGTTTTGTCTTATTTTAGTATGTAATATTCAATCATCATTCTATCTTTTTTTCATAGCATTAATTTTTAAGGAAAAACACAATTATGATTAAATTTTTTTTGTAACTATTAAATTAAAATTTGAAATTTCATCCATGAATTTTTAATGTAATTCAACAATCTTTAAGATTTACAATAATATGATTTACAAACAAAAACAATTAATTACAAGTTTTTAATCCATTTTATACAAAATTCATTTTACTTAAAAAAAAATCGTTTTTCAAAGTAAAACTACAAATTAGAACTCTGATAAACCGTAACCTATTAATTATTAACAATATTATGATTATTATTCGTATAATCCGTAATAATCTAGAAAATATTTTGAAATGAAATAATTTTATATATAATACACAAATGAAAAAATCGGTTTAAGATTAAATATACTGTTTAAGTTCAGATATTACAAAGAGTATGAAAAGAATTGTTCGAATTTTTTTTTTTTTTTAACATCCGAAACCACCGTTAAGGTATATCTTCAGAGGATGAGATGAATGAATTATAGCGTGTGTGAAAAATACCACTCATAATAACATACTCGTTATCGCAAATCAGCTGATTTCGAAGTCGAGAGTTCTAAGGTCCAAATCCTAGTAAAGGCAGTTACTTTTATACGGATTTGAATACTAGATCGTGGATACCGGTGTTCTTTGGTGGTTGGGTTTCAATTAACCATACGTCTCAGGAATGATCGACCTGAAACTGTTCAAGATTTCACTTCATACATATCATTCTCATTCATCCTCTGAAGTAATACCTTACGGTGATTCCGGAGGCTGAACAGAAAAAAGAGAGCCGTCATTATGAAAAAAAAAAAACTATTCCGTAATATTTGTAGTTATTATGTAGCTGAAATTTCATTTGGAGATTTTAAGATGACTGTATGCCAAATAAATATAAGGTTGTATCTGAACCCTAATTTTCCGGGACTGTTTATGTTCGCACTAGGCAATTTTAACAAATTAATACATTATTTAAAAGATGTAAAGAGTTATTCAAATAAACCTTTGTTTCAACAAGAAATATATTGTTTATTATTTTTTTTTTGTTTTCACTAGGATTTTAGTTGGACTTTTTTCCAATTTTTATAGAACAAAACATACGTAAATTTGGGCTATTTCAAATGAATTTAAAAATTAACTTCTGAAAAGATTGAAGGTCATATATTAATTAATTGGTCAAGCATGAACTATGATGTTGTAAAGTGTGTGTTTATTTTTTATTCTGTTATTCGTATACAGTAATTTTTTTTAACAAATGACATTACATTAGTCTTTATTTATCTAAGTTTCAAAACTTTACAAACGGTAGACTATGTAATTCTCATGACGTCATGATGAAAGCACACTTTTACTCACTGGAATTATTTTAAGCCTATACAGTTATTTCCTCAAAATTCACTGATATTAAAGAGTTTCATATATGCATAATTAATTTAAAACTTTAGTGCTGTAAACATGAGTCGATATCGACAAGCCATTTGTTAATATCATGTTTAAAAAAAGAAACCAAACGAGTTGTTTTATCAATGAAATTTTTTAAAAAATAACTTTTATAAACAGTAAGGAAATATATTTTAACTTCTCTCAGACAATTTTTGTGAATACTGTTTTTTTTTTTATTATCAAATTTCTATTCCTTGGTTTTTATGTAACGTGTTACTACACTCTTTTTTTCTGTTTAGCCTCCGGTAGTTCCGGAGACCAAACAGAGTAATACCTTATAAGGTATTACTTCAGAGGATGAATGAGGATCATATGTATAAATGAGAATGAAGTGTAGTCTTGTACACTCCTCAGAAGTGTGGTTAATTGAAACCCAACCACCAACCAACAAGTATCCACGATCTAATACTTAGATCCGTATAAAACTAAACTACCTTTACTATGATTTGAACCTCAGAACTCTTGACTTCGAGATCAGCTGATTTGCGATGTCGCATTAACCACTAGACCAGCCCAGTGGACAATGTATTATTACTGTGTTTGTTTTTTATTACATTATAAGTATTTTAATTTTATAAAATTCATTTATTTGTTTATATCTTAGTATTTTTATTTTGATATTAAATAAACATTAGAATGATATATCCAATACGTACAATAAACTTTAATCATTTTCCAATTATCCGGATTTCTGATTAACCGAATTCGCTTTTGAAAAGTTAAATCCGGATAATTAGCGTTCCACTGTAACTTAAAAAAAATTATTATAAAAAAATAAATAAAAAATACTGAGTAAATGCATTGCTACTATACAATTTTTTTTCTTTTAATATTTTTTACAATACTACATTTATACGATAAGGTAGAGTTCATTCAAATTATTACATTTTTTAACAGCAGAAAGTAGATATTTGCTACCTAAGCCGGATAAAATGACGTATAAAACAAAACCATTCGCTAAATATTACAATAAGAACTGAATAAATATAATAGATCTCATTTCATTAACAGATAGCTAGCCAACTGATCAAACACTGAATAAAATTTAAATAACATGTTTGATAATGTATTTAAGTAACGCGTTTAGAAAACCAACTCATTAAGTTATCGATTTACTATCTTATACCATAAAAAATAAAATAAGGACTCAACGAAGTTTTAACAACATTATATTTTAAATTCATTAAACTTCAAAGAGACTCCGAGTAAAGATTCTTTAATCTAGTATGCAAATAATGCCTGAAAATTAATTCATCCAGTCGTATAATTTATTAATAAATCCATGGTATAATGTTACAGCGCTATATTTAATGCATTTTAAAAAGCTTTAAATATTAAACAGATTATTCTTCTTGTTCAGATGTGAATGAATAAATCGTAAGATGATCCCAATAAAAGAAGTCGTCAGGTCGTTCTAAAAAAAATATTACTCTTATTTTCTGTATGTAATAAGACAGTAATTTTCTCTGCAAAGCAAGAGAGTTTTATGTAAATAACTTCTTCATTTCAACAAAACAAATTTTTGTAACCCAAACCGAACCAAATTTTATAACATTTAAATACGTAACTTACTTCAAATCGTTTTAATTTTATTTTCATTGATATCACCTGATATTACCTGGTATCACCTGATGTTACGGCTGAAGCTTTTTGTATTAAGTAGACAAGCTCGAAAATTAAAAAAAAAAAAAAAAAAAAAAAAAAAAAAAAAAAAAAAAAAAACCCCCGTAGCACCATCAGAAAAAAAACTTAAAATCCCAAAAAAGACTATACCCTTTTGAAATTTTTAGAAATGTTATATTATAAATTTGGTTTGGTAAGAGGTTGCAGAAGTTTATATTTTTAATATCAATGGCGATCGTTATAAACAAAACCGTATAGTATAACTTCTTCGTATATAGATTCAAACAAATTTTACAACTGTAAAAAAAAAAAAAAAAAAATTATAAATGACAATATTTCAGCTATAAAAAGCTTACACTCCTAAAAAGGAGTACTGCAGATCCATTTCACCTAAATTTATATTGAAAATAAAATAAAATCGAATTTACCATAAAAAAAACCCATTGAAGTAGGCATATCTATTGATATCTGATAACATAAAGAAACCAAGTTGTTTAGAGATTCTAAGTTCCAAATTCTCCAAAATTAATTCAATTTCAAAGTAATAAATTTTGAATCCTCGGTTAGAGAATCTGAGTGAAGGAAAATTATTCATCTATATTAAAAAAAAAAATCAATCCAAAAAAAATTACAGAAACAAGAAAATTCAATAATTCAATAATCCATAAACTATTAAAACAGATAGTTTCAAATACTTTACATGAATGATGCTGATTTTCCATAAGATAAAAAAAATCTGATGCGCACATCACATGACCTCCTTGCACGCCAATTAAATTATATATACATATTTTTTTACTGCATTTGATTTAAATTTATATCATTTGAAAGTGAAATACGATCTTCCAATTCTTTAATAAGTGGACAGTTACATGATTGCATTATGGTGGACATCACATTCTTTGTAGTGTCCGCACAGCATTTTATATTACTTTATATATTATGTTTCACGTCGCTCAAGTAGTTATGTGGTGTAAGTGAGAAACTGTCCGATCCGTAACCATCCACATCAGTTCGAATCCGTTTTCATATACATATACTTTATAATTTTTTTTTTTTTTAATTTAATTACATTGATTAAATAATTATTAACCCCTGTAAATGAAGTCGGATTCGAACCGATGTGCCTTTCCCTTTTAAGATTCAAATATTTCATTAATTAAAATTTTATTTGGCTATAACCCTGCAACCAATTATAAAAAAAGCACCATTTACGATATATCGTTGAATAGCTCTCAATGAGGGCTTATTACTGCAGTTAAGAAAAAGTGAAAAGTCAATTTTTTTTTTAATTTTGTAAACTTTTGGTTCAGTCAATTGCAATCAAAAGGAGAGGTAATAACTAGAACAACAGGAACAGCTTTAGGAAAACAGACCTAAATCCAAAATTTCAAAAATTCTACGACTAATTGATTGTCAGTTATGCGAGATATATACGTAGGTACGTGCAGTCCTCACGCTGAAACTAGTCAAAATGAATATTTCCGTAGAAATCTGAAAACCGATATGTTTCGCGATTACAATACTTCCTTTAATTCGTACAAGGAAGTAAAAATGGGCTAATAAAATCGAATTTATATTTGATATCAGCGTCCGCTTAAAGTATGGTATTTTTCTTTTTAATAAATAAAGGTTTTAACAATTAAAAAAAATAAATCGATCATTAAAATTCAAAAGTGTTATGTCAATTTAACGCTATTACGTAAAAAAAGATCAAAAGTAACATTTAGCAAACGAAAGAAATTCGTTAAACCTATCCAAACGTACTTTCATTTTTGTAATACCACTTCATCAGTAAGTCGTAGAATTATAAAACATCAGTTAACCTTTTCGAACTTGCATCTTAATTATTCACAGAGAAGTGAGTGGCAAGAAATAACACCGTTTAAAGAAACGACTCAAACTTGAATAAATCGTGAACTATAAATAACCTTCAGAATTTACAGTTACTTTATCATGACAGTTAACGTAAAAAATAAAACTACTACGGAAAAAAATTCTGAAAAATTAATGACAATAAATAAAATATATAAATAAATAACTTTAATTGTGTTTAAATAAATGTAAAGTTATTAAGATATAAATGTTGATTTAGCTAAATTAAAATAAATATCACATCTAGATTACAGAGTACGTACAATATACTTCCTTAGTGTAACTGAGTATCTTATGATTTATAACATAAACCGCATTAGATGTTAAAGAATACAAAAAATTAGTATGTCTGTTAGATTATCGATCCTAATCCAATTTTTACAACTAATTTTTTTGACAAGATAGAATTGTTATTATTTTAGGTGGGAAGAATTTAAGAGAGACAGAAGAAAAACCCTAAAATAAAAATATAAATGAATGTAACAATTGCTCAATTAATTTTAATATCTCACAAAATAACATTTTTGTAATAAAATGTAATAACATAAGAGTTGAAACATATACTACGATGCATTTGTAGATAGAAGGGATCTTTTATGTTTTTCTCCCAGAATTGTTTTTTTTACGTTACGTATTAGTAATTGCTCATGTTATAATTATATGCTTATAATTATAAATATAATCTAACCAAACTTAACCTACGCTCGCTCGCTAATCTTGACTACCGAGCGAAGCGAGTGTGACTGGTTAAGTTATATTATGTTTATAATTATAAGAATATAATTATAAATGAGCAATTACTAATACGTAAACGTCACGTTAAAAAAATATACCATAGTGAGGGAAAAACAGAAAAGACCAAATAAGTTTCAGAAAGAATATGATGGATGGAAAGGAGGCTGTTTCAGTCTACAAATTACAATGTATCTTTAGAAAGCATATGAAAGAGAATAAAGCTACTTAAATTACGTTAATTAGAGAAGATATTTGACAATATATAGTGGAATGAAATGTTTAACGTTTTTAAGAAAGGTATAATTAAATCATTCGTTCTCAAAATGAGCGGTAACACCCTCTTGTGAGCTCTGGAGGCCTTCAGGAAGGCGTTAGAAGGCCCACAAAAAATTGGAGGAAATTGGGTAAAACATTAATAAAAAAACACTGCTTTAAATTGTACATAATATTCATAAACAATGGAACAAAGCAGGAATAGAATCTCAGGAATGAAAACTTCCATTTATGTATTTACAAGTCTTGGTAAAATACTAGTCTCGTAAACAGTCTAACACTTTACCGTTATGATTCAAAAGAAAAAATCGGCGGCATTACCAATTAATTAGTGACCTTTTACAGCAGCATTGGCTACTTCAACGACAGAAATTGGCCAAGTTAATGATATAATAATTGCGTATCGAATTCATTTTCACTTTCGGGTAGATAGGGAAGTACCTCACCGGGCTGGTCTAGTGGTTAACGCGACATCGCAAATCATCTGATTTCGAAGTCGAGAGTTGTAAGGTTCAAAATACTAGTAAAAATAGTTACTTTCTACGGATTTGAATACTAGATCGTGGATACCGGTGTTCTTTGGTGGTTGGGTTTTAATTAACCACACTTCTCAGGAGTAGTCGACCTGAGATTGTAGAAGACTACACGTCATTCATATTCGTACATATCATCCTCATTCATCCCCTGAAGTAATACTTACGGTAGTTCTGGAGACTAAACAGAAAAAAAAGAGAAGGGTAAATAGGATGTTGAAAAGCTATAATATTACGTAATGACAATTAATTCCATTCAAACAAATGGTGAATGCAACCGTACCCACTAATTATTCATTTCGGACAACTTTACGGCAGATCCTGACCGCTGTATGAAGCCCTAAAAATTTATGGACCGTTAAATCAATGAATACGCTGTTTCTATGTAAAGATAGATCACTGTAGAAGCAAGATTCTGGATATGTTTATCTCTCCCTTTTTCTGTTTAGCCTTCGGAACTACCTTAAGGTATTACTTTAGAGGATGAATGAGGATGATACGTATGAATGTGAATGAAGTGTAGTGTTGTACAATCTCAGGCCGACCACTCCTGAGAAGTGTGGTTAATTGAACCCCTACCAAAAAAGAACAGCGGTATTCACGATCTAGTATTCAAATCCGTATAAAAGACACATAAATTCTATCTTTACTAGAATTTGAACCTTAGAACTCTCGACTTCGAAATGAGCTGATTTGCGATGTCGCGTTAACCACTAGACCATCCCGGTGGGCTATGTTTATTACTTAAAATAAATTATAATAACTATCTTAATACATTTTAAATTATACCGTTTATAGATTAGTAAATGAAAAATGACCACAACAACCAAGTTAAGTGAGGATTAATAACGAAAAATATACAAAAGTTTATAATAATTAACAACATAAATTCAGTCATAACACGTTGAAATTTTATTTCAATATTCAAAAACGACGTAAAATTCTGTTGTTCATTATCGTAAATTATAAAGATTAACAAACTTATTATTATTTTTTAAAAATAAACTCAATTTTTCACAACGGTTATTAATATTCAAACTTTACGTTCATTATTGTAAGCAAATCGTAACACTCTGCAGTTTTAATGCTACTATAAATAAATCATTACTGACATATGTTATAATCTAATATAAAGAGTGTAGTTATTTTAGACAGCATGCTATGTTTAGTATACCATAAACTTCCTAAATTTATTTATACACTGCGCACGCATATGAACACTTTGCTCGTGGCCAGTTCAAAAAAAAAAATCCTGAATGTATATCTATACACTTTTTAACTGAAACTTAAGACAAAACTAAGACAGTTTATTAATACCTATTAAAATACATTAATTTAATTATTTTTTCCCTCGTTAGGTAATTTATCATTTTTATTAGAATTCCTGTACGAAATAATGCAAGATTCAAAAATCAATTGTAAAAAAAAAAAATCATAAACTGATCTTATTTCAAAATTCGAAAAAATAGAAATAAAAATTATAAGATAATCACGTGCATTGAAATGTTTCTTTTTTACAATTCCATTAAATTTTGTTTTATTTTAAAAATAGTGCAATATTTTAGGATATGTGGTGGAAATATTTTACATATTGTAAATACTACATTCGTACTACAATATGTACTACATAGGTATATAAAGGCACTGTGGAAAATTATTTTTTAATCTATTAATGTAAAAAAAATTTTTTTAAATTATTGATGAAATAAATGATTGTTGTTTACTGAAAAAAGAACCTTGAAAGTTAAATGTTAACTGCTTAATTTGCTCCAGACAACACAGTATAATAATAAAACGTTACTTGCTTACTTACTGAAACAGCTATCTAAATCAAATTATTTTTACGCAAAGCTTAAAAGGAAAAACAAAATTACACAAAACAACATAAATCCGTTTATTACATTTGACTCGAAGACAGAAAAAAAAAGAAGTTAAATTATTAGAAGATTAAAAGTTTTATGGAATTTTTAATAAGGAAGAAATGGGATGATAAAACATCTTTCTTTCTTATAGAAAAGGATGATACATGATTTGTTTATTTGTTTGATGTACGAGGGTGGTCTGAAAAGTTTCCGACCTCAACATGAAGATAGCAGAACTCGTCGATGGCAGCACTCGAATTTCGTTGCTCATCTGTTGACAGTTACTCACCAAAGTTTCAGCCATTTTGGACGCGCAGTTGT
>JAAAKQ030164800.1:0-12633 GCA_010016005.3 Zanna intricata
CATATTAAGGCATCCTGGAATAGTTACTTTGATATTGGAGGGTCAGGTAGATGGGAAAAATTGTGCAGGCAGGCAACCGTTGGAATATGCAAAACAAATTGTTAGGGATGTAAGATGTAAAAGTATACAGAAATGAAACGACTGGCATTAGATAGGGAATCTTGGAGAGCTGCTTCAAACCCGTCAAATGACTGAAGACAAAAAAAAAATTGTTTTATGTTTATTATTTATTTTACATTAACGTGATCTGTATAATGTATTGTTATGTATAGCAAGTATGAGCAAAATTTTGCTGCAAAATACAGGAATAACCAATCAAGTACATGATTGTATAGTAGCTCAGGAATAACACCTTAAGACATCAGTCCTTTTACATTACCGTTGAAAAAATAAAGATTCAACATTACTTTTTGTGATTCCTAATGAAATATATCTATTTTCTTCATAAGACTTCTATCAGACTAATAAACAACTATGACTATGCTACATCATTACTGTTTTAAATAAATGATCTCCATAAATTTCCAAAAATTGCAATTTTCAATCAAAATCATCAGTACGCACTTCCGTCAAAATCATTATTACCTGAAAACATGTAATAAATGATTTTTAACCACTAATTTTTTTAGAATTTTTCATAAACTTTTACTAGATATTTTCAACTTTTTTTGTTGATATTTTAGGGAAATTTACCAATATCTTAACAACAAGTCGTTCATTTTATAAACTTTAACTAATTCTAGGCTTACCTAATCATGGAGGCATCTCCAGAGCCTGCTGCATTGCTTTCAAATTTTATATTCGGCTTAAGTAGATGTTGACGCATGTGGAATTCTTCACGGATGGCAAAATACCTTAATTATTTTTCCTCAACACTAAAGGATTTGTGTATTTAAACGCCATTATAATACAGATATAAATCGAATGGAAGAGCAATTGTGTCGTAAGTTATATCCGCGGATTATTACCAACTGACAAAACAAACATTTTCCATCAATTAGAGAATGTAATAAAATTTAATTCTGAATGCAAAGAAAGTTGAATTTAAGGTCATATTTTATTATATGTTTAATATATCTAGTGTGTTTTTATTTAGTTATTACTCTAAGTAAATAATTAAAAAAAATTAAATAACTCTTTTCTTCTATATTTAAGCCCTACATTTCAGTAAAAATTCTCTGAAATTAAACATTAGTAAAATGAAATTATACATCAGTAAAATTTTCTCTGAAAATTTTAAACAGTAAATTCTCTGTTTAATTCTACACTATTATTTTTTTTTTACTTTTTGTTTTGTTATGGATATAAATTCGTAGAAATAATTATTAAACACTACACATCTACAAATGCCTTGCAACCATTTGTTTTTGTTTAATTTAATAGATCTTTTTAAATTAATCTTTTACTATAGCTTTTTTTCATGTTTTCACAGTTCTTCACCGACTTCAGATTTTTTTATAAACACACATTTAACATAGATAAAATTATAAAAACAACTTTAAGAAGTTAAAAAACATAATATCTTCCACTTTTTATGATTTTGCAGACTTCTCTTTCTCTCTCTCTCTCTCTCTCTTCCGTTTTTTCTTAATAATTTCTCTTACATCTTTCTCTTAAATCTTCTTTTTTATATTACAATAAATGATGCGTAGACGTTTAACTTTTTTTTTTAATTTTAATTTAATTTTAATTCGTTTACAGAGTTATGGTTAACAATTGAATATTTTACATTACAATGTTGTACAAAGCACACGTTATTAAAAACTAACTTTCGTAACGGAAACCCATCATTTTTTATTTTCTTTCTTTTATTAATAATAAGATAGTAGTCCCTTTTAATGTTTCACCCTTACTAATATCTCAATATACTAGTTATTTTATTATTATTATTATATTCCCTTTTCAAAAGTACGTATATAAATAAGGACAAAGTACATGAACACTAGGAATGTTATATCCAAAATTGTTAGAGTTTAATGGAAATACTTTTTTTGCACCGTCTATCGAATTGAAATATTTATGAGTCACCAGTTAAAAGTTATAACTTATTTGTTAACGTTCTTGTTGTTACTTTGTTACCGATTAAAAGTATTTTAATTAACAATCCCTTTAAGAGATTCAGTCGACCTTTAATCCTCTTAGAGTCTGTGCTTATCTAACAATGATGACTCACATGGCAACTACTTGACAACCATCTCCTTTATATAAAGGATAAAGTGCACTTAAAGTATAAAGTAATATACTTGGTTATTGGCTAGTATTATCGATATTTCAAACAGGTATATGTGTGGGTGGATGTGTATAATATATATATATATATATATTATACACACTCAACACACACACATAAATGACTTCTTGCAATAAAGTGATTACAAAATACCTCTCAAAATTATTATTTTCCTATTTATATATATATATATATATAATTTGTGTGCGTTTACACCAAAATGAGCAAAAACGTTTTTTTTATTTTGCTTAAGTCCCGTTTTGCTTCGTTTCCCTTCAGGACGCCATTTTGTGATTTTCAACAAAAATATTATTTTTCAGGAACGGAAAAACCTACTTTAATTAAATTTGGCAAACCTAATACTAGTGTCTTGTTCTAAAAAGTACAGAAAACTTTGGAAATATCACCTTCAAAAATTTCAAAATGGCGGCCATCTTAATTTTTTTATCTTCAATATCGTTGTAGTTATTTCTTTGATTTTCACTTATAGTTATTCAAATTTTCACTTATTGTAGAATTTATTAAGCATTTTATTTTGATAAAAATGACACCACATTTTGTAAAAATCCGTTGACAAACAATCGAGTTATTGCAGACAGTTAACCCGGCAGTACGCTTATGCATCTTACTGCAAGGTGTTATTTTTATTATTATTAATAATTTTTATTACGTTTAGTGTTGAAGAAATAAAAACAGGAAAAAAAATTACACCTGATTTACGATGGCGGGTTTTACCTCTAAACCAACCCGGTGGGTCCGGTGAGTTATATATTAATTCATATGTTAACTATACTTTTTATTTTTCATAAAAAATTGCCATATTGTTTACCAAACTTTTTATTTTCCATAAAATGTTTTAGTAAATTTTTTTTTTTAAATAATTTTTTCATTTATATTTTTACAAAAATTGTCTTTAACACCCTTTTAGTCAATTACATTTATTCGTAATCGTTAAATTATTTACAAAAAATTTAACTAACCAAAAAATTAAAAATGCAAAATTAACCAAGCTTCCATTTTTACTGAATTACCTGAAAAATCTTTAAGATGTCCGAAGTTCTAAAATCATGTTTTATTTTAGATAAATGAAATTCGAATGAAAATACGTGTGCAATAGATACTTGTAGATTGTTTTATAGTCCAGTGCTTCTGAGTATATTTATGTACAAGATACAAAAAGAAGGTAAATTGTTTTAATTTACTGGTGTATCTTTTTAATTAACTGAAATGTATAATAGATGAATTTTAATTATTGAAATCGGCTGTCTCTTTTCTTATAAAAAAGGGGTTATTGTAAAATTATAATTTTCGTGATTATATATTATTTTTACATGTTGTTTATTAAATAGTAAAATTTTCTATATAGTAGTGAAAAAAAAAGACAAAATGAAATAAAAGTTCTTTTCGAATTTAATTCATATCTTAGTTTTTGAATTTAGTATTTTGTTTAAGGTGATTATTGGTAATAATATGTAATCTGAACTAAAATTCTGTTTGAAATAAATCAAGAGCTGGGTACGATTTTTTTTTTTTTTTTGTGTAATAGACAAATTATACTGGAAATGGATCGGATACATAACTCAGGACCTAGGGCTCTAAGGAAGGATAAAGTTGCCAAAAAAAAAGATTTTCCATATATAACTCGAGAAATATTCTTTCCAAAAAAAATGTTTAAAACAATTTTTGCTTCTCTTTCTATGTTATACAATTCTTTTCTTTAACATTTTATTATGAAATCCATAGTTTTTGCAAAAAAATAAAATAAAATAAAATAAAAAGGTAATAGTTTTTTGTCTTTAATCTAAAAAAAAAAAAATAATAATAATTTCTTCAAAATATTTTCATTGAAGATGTCTGCCAAATTTTGTGGAGGTTCTTTGTGGTTCTCTGACACTAAATCCTAAAGAATACAGCTACACGTAGGTGTGGATGAGTAAAAACTATTTATTTTTAAAACGGAGTTAAAAAAATTTTAGAGCTTGAAGAGATAAACAAAATTTTACCTCAATTTTTTTTAATACGCCGCAAAAAAACTGATTTTTTACAACCTTACCAATGCTCAGGTCCTTAGTCTCCAAATACGTGTCTACTCATCGGAATTTTGAGATACTCTCGGTACCCCACACTATTTCTATCATAGTTTATACACGATTGATGGAAAAATTGTACCCATCTCTCCGATTATATTGTCTATTCCAACTTTATCTTTTAAACATTTTTTAAAACTTTTATATATATTTCAAAATTTTACACTGATAAAGTAAATTTCATTTTAAAAAGAATTTTGTGCGTATGTGGTATCAAAAGACTAAATTAAAAAAAAAAACTTTTATATGGTTAATATTTTTTAAATTTAATTAAAGAACAAACATTTTCTGAAATATTAATGTTTGTCAATATTTTAATATTTAAAGTAGTATTTTTCTTTGTTAAATTAGTCTTCTAAAGAATCTCAATCCTTTTATTTTTATCAATTGGTTATAAGTACTTATATTATCAAAAATAAAAGTGTTGAAGATATGTTTAATTTATTACAATTTAAATGTTCTTTTTTTTAACCTAAATAATCCAATATTTACTCTTAAAAATGGTAATAAAAATCACTGCGTATGGTAACTGAGAATGGAAGATGTTTATTCATGAATGATAAATGGTCTTTTAATAAATTTTAATGGTCTTTTAAAAATAGCACATATTTTTCCTTGTCAAAAAAAAATAATAATAAAAATATTATCATTTTGGTTAATATTATAACATTATTTTTAAATATTAATTATTCATCAATCTTTTGGTAGAGATAAGAAGACGTATGTATTTATAATATAAGACTCGCAAGAATTTTAAGGTTATTTGGCTCACGTTTAACTGATTCGGTTTACCCCGTCAACAATATACTATGAATGTACGCGATGCGTTGAGGCGTGGCTGTTGATGGATCAAAAAAAAAGAGAGGGGGCACATATCTCTGATTATGTCAGCAGTGATTCATACTAGGGGTTAAAAGAGGAGTGGGGATGAATGGTGATAAGGGAATAACCAGTGTAAAGAGGGGTAAAACTTTGTGCTTGCATTTAATTGGTGAAACTAACTGGCACTTAACGACGTTTGTTAATACCGATAAATGCTTCGCAAGCTTGATTAAATATCAATCTTATCCAATAACATATAACTCATCAAAATTATTATTTTATCAAGAGCCTACATACCGTTAAAACTATAATTTTTACTTAAGTCGATTTAATTTCTTTCCTTGCCATAGTAATTTAAATAAAATTATCAACTATCTGAACAAACCATTTAACTTTACTACTGTTAACTTTGTTTTAAATACATTTATCATTCAAAAGTTGATTAATGTTGTTTTATTTTCATTACAGAAAGATTTATAATCAGTTTTTCTATGTAATTAAACAAAATAAAATATAAATAAATAAAATATGATATGGTTCGTAATATTTTTTTTATGAAACTAAGATTTTTTTAATTGTTTAAAAATTCAAGTTTTGTCTAAGTTACGAAATGTTTTCGCTATAACTTCACTTTTATTTTATTTATTAATTTTTTTTGTGTTTCAATGAATATTTAGTTTCGTTTCAGATAAAATCCAAAAAAGTTGATAATGACATAATATAAATAAATTAGTATTTTCAGGAGAATTTCTTGCAAATATAGCTGTACTATTTACCATAGGGTATTTTTATGTTCCTAAATTAGATTGATTGATATATACTGTATTTTGTTTTCACGTATGATATTATAACCTGAATTTTTTTTAATCGAATTAGGTAACAAGAAAACACCGTAAAACAGTTTTTAAAAAAGTAAATAATGATAACTGTAATCAAAAGTAGGAGATAAGTCGATTGTTAGATTCAGGAGTCCGTTTATAATAAAATAAATGATAGCAAACAAATTACCACTGTTAAAATACCTTATTAATTATTAATATTTTTTTCAAATAAATAATAAACATCAATTAAAAAAAAACAGTACTTATCAAACACTACGCAAAAGAATGAATATTTCCAGAAGTATTTATAGAAAAAATGTAAAAACATGAATTGACAAAGAAAATAAAACTTATCGTTTTAGCCGAACCTTTCGGGAAGATGGAAGAATGATACTTCACTTTTTGTGAGTAATTGTTCTTACTTTTACCGTTCTATTATTATTTTTTATCTTCCGGCTTATGAGCATCGACTCCTTTGGTCATTTTCCCTTTCACCCCCCAAAAAATAAACAACTAAGTTGTGTCACAGTATGAATGCTCTTAAACAATTATTGAGAAAAAATTACAAACTCTGAAGTTCTTGATTTGTAATCATATCACATTTGTTTAACACCTAGGCTTTACTTTCAGCCTTCCTTTCTTAAATCTTTTCCCCATCTTTTTGTCGGCTACCACTTCTGATGACAAGATGTCTGAGGCCTCGGACATAGTATCTGCTTCTTTTTCAAGTATCAGTGATCTTCTTGGGCAGACAGGTGATTGCCGACCTAGATGGGACGGTTAGCATGGTTGTTGATGTATATAAACTTGATGCACTTGTTAATGATATATTTAGAGCGGCTTAAGTTCTTACCTTCTTTCTAGGTACCCTCTGGGCTTTTGCAAGTTCCACAGCTGTATGTTGTACAGTCTCTGCATCCGATACTTTTCCTGTTGTAACTTGCACCTGCATCGCACAAAGTCAATTTTTTCTGTACCCTTGACACACATTCTCTCGCCTTATATCAATGATTGATATTTTTGACTTTTTCAAATGACTCTTTATCCTTGCACACTACGTGCAACATCCATTGGTGGTTGCATCTTCACGGATTTTATTGGTTCCATTTGAATATTTTCGATCCTAGTATTAATTTTCTCAGTTAGGACAGAAAAACTTGGCGCAAGAGCAGAAAGCAACTGATTTGAGTTAAATTTTTATGAAGATGGGGCGGCAGCTGCTTCTGCATGTCGAGTTATGCAGAAGCATAGCGTGGTGTACAACTGCAAACGATTTTCCTCGCTTCAGGATAACTTGTTTGCAACGTTTTGACTTTTTGAATCGCCGTTTCCAATTTGTACACGAGAATGTTTCTTGAACGGCAGTTGTGGTGCTTTTGCAGGTAATGCAAACTTTAGGGTCTTTAACAGATCGCCTTCATGAGTTTTTCACTCCACACACGCAGATTTCCTGCCTTTCACATCTGACCACAGTGTGACCGAAATGTTGGCACTTAAAAAATTGCATAGGTTGTAGAATGAATGCGCGTACATGTATGTATACTACGTATGCAAGCACTTACTTTTTCAGGCAGATTAGGTCGGCTGAACGAACAAATGCGACCCAGAAGGTAGAACCTCACCATTTATCCTTATAGTTAACCTGCGGCATTGAATCACTTCTTAAGTTGTCATTTCCTCCACTATTTCTTCTTCGGTAAAGTTAAAAACATCACGGAAAACAGCAACCTCTTTCGATGATTAAGAAAACTGTGGTTGAACATACACAGGGAATTCACATATCTTCTTTAAAGCTTGAACTTTTTGGCGTTGACTGCTCTTTACGGTTTCAATGCATAAACCATTGAAAGTCTTGCAAATTTCCTTGAGAGGATCACTAGCGCAATTTGTATCTCCCTAGAAATTAAGAACGGGCTGACATTCTGAAATTTCTATTCTCTCTCGTAATCACTATAATAACTCTGAAGCACCGACATATGTGGGCACCTTAGTTACATACATCGCGGTAGGTATGGGACGAAGGAAAGTTCTTCGTTACACCAGCAGTAACAACGATCCTGCCTGCCATATCGCCAGCTTTAAATGTGGTATAAGTCCGTTTCCAAATCATTTTCATTGTACATTCTCTGTAGGATTTACCCGAAAAAATTTAATCAAACATAGTAACCTGAAGGTGGAATATAAGTAAAAAATTATCACGTTTCCAAAGAAAATACTTGGAGTCTCTTTAGCCAGTTATATTTATTGTTCATATGTTTAGCTTTTGCCACCCTGGTCGTGGAATGTAGGTGTAAGTTCCGGACGTGGGAATTATCTATCACAGGGCATTATTATTATTTTAAAAAAATTGTTTACATTTTTTACATTATAAAATTTGGTAAGAAGACTCTTTTATAGTATTTCATAAGTATCTCTTGTTTATTTATATACATGATAAGTTATTGAAATAAATTTTAAAATACGATTAGGCTTCAAGAGCAGTTTAAAAAATATCTTGTTTAAGATTAAAACTATATAGTCATTTTAACCACTGATCTTCAGTTGGCTGTACCGAAAGGATATATATATATATATATAAATAATATTAATTGTCAATGAAAATTACTTAAATACTATGTAAAAAAAAAATTCTTTTACTAGAAATTTATAAAAAGAAAGAAGTATACACTTATTCATTTATAAAGAGTGATATTAAAATATAGAAACAGCAAAATATTTCAAAACTGAGGGAATAGTAGGAGGTAAAATATGTGCAGATCTTCATAGTTACAAAATCTATTACTTTATGAGCTATTTGAAATTTTGGAAATCGATATAAAAATTTTAGTAGAAACTGTTTTTCGATAAATGCATTCATTTTTTAAAATAGGCAATTAAGACTGTAAAAAGTAATTTTACAGTAACTTTTTTATTTTGTATTACCTTCAGAATTACCTGATAGTAATTATCTGATAGTAAAATTATCTTACAGTAACTTTTTTATTTTGTATTACCTTCAGAATTACCTCCAATGACAACCTTTAAATAATTAATGTTGGAATTAATGATTCAAAGACAGTGTTACAAACTATTTATAGTTGTTTTTTTTTTATTTTTTTATTTATTTTTTTGAATTTCAAGGGCTATTGGTCATTAGTCCTTTTCCTCAACAACAAAAGAAAAAAAGAAAAAGTATATATTTTTCTTTGTGATAAGAACACAAACGACTTAACTAGTCTTGTCAAACAGTCATCCAGATTAAAACCCTGAAAGAAACACAAGATGACAAGGGTGAAAAGGGCTCTTTAAAAACACAAACCATTTCTAATGAAACGTTGTCGCATGTATCAAGACAGCTGCAAAGTTTTACAATTATTAAAAAGAACTCATACTTTCATTAAATTCGTCATAAGCTCGTAAAATTATTTTTTTTTATATCGCCTAGGTTTACCCTTACGTTATCCTTTCTTTCTTTTTTTTTCTGTCTTCCTGAAGACCTTCTTGTCAAACTGAAGGGGGACTATACGGAAGGAGGCTTCCGAGATGGAATCTTTAGCAGTAAATTACAGTTTATTATTATTAGTGTGTTATTTAATATTATAAAGGCCATTATTATTAGTTTTTCGAGCAATAATCCAAAAAATAACTGTTTTAACTTTGTTGTTAGATGTAATTCAGAAAATAATATGAATTAAATAAATTACTATGGGGCATTTTTACCTCATTTTATTAATACCAGGATTTTCTTTTTTTCAAATTTGATTGCTTATAACTCGAAAGCAGTTATCGAAAAAGGGGTTTCGTTAACACTTTTCTCGTATAATGTTACGTTAAGGACATGAATTACATACCCACTTTCCTATTAAAAAAGAAACATTTGTTTCAATTTTTCGATCCAGAATGATGGGCAAATATTTGAAACACATCATAAAGTAGTAATTTTATAACTATGTAGATCTGCACTCGTTTGTTACTCTATACAGAGTGTGTCGCTAAGTTTTCCAGGGACTTTCATAACTTATTCTGCTCGTGAAGATAATGAAAATAGTTCAACATAAACGTATGTTCTTCGTTACCAGTTACGTCTATGAAAGATTTCGCTCGTATTTCAGCTACAGCAATGAAATGAGATCGTACTGAAATCTTGAAGACGTTAATAAAGTGGCAGACTTAAAGATTTCTTATAGGTTTTGACTTGAAAAATCGAATGAAATAAGTCCAAGAACTGTTATCTGCAGAATTTTTTTAGAAATCTGAGGCAAAAACCAATAAATTAGGGTAAAAACCTAATTTTTTTATCTGACGTACAATTACTTCGGTAATGGATAAGAAACACATAAAAATTATAAAAAAAAACTTTTAGAGAATTTAATTATGAACAAAATAGTGCAACAGAAGTTGGATAAAAGTTAGAAAAATTTGAAATTTATTTAGAAACAATACATTAGTACAGTGTTTCTCAACCTGTGGGGCGCACTCTACTACGGGGTAATGATAGGAGTGATACTATTAAAAAAAATGTATTAATTTACTGAAAGGAAAGCAAAACAGAATACATTCTAACATAATAAATAACAAAATACACATTTACACTGATATAATACACTTATAAATAGGATTGTATCAGTATTTCATGATGTTTTTCATAAAAAACTTATCAATACTAAATTAAAAACAAGTTTAATTACTAAATTGTCTTTTGACTTCTCCATTTGCCGTGAAGTCTATGAACATTTCTTCTTCGGAAGTTGAGACCCTTTTGGGAATATTTTGAAATGGATCTCTAACTCACTTGCAACTTGCTATCAAGTTGTCGTCGGTAAGAAAATCCTTTTTAAAATTCTTTGCCAGCGTGGCTAAATGATTTTCAATCGTTACAAAAACAACTTTTACATGCTGTTTATCAGCCTTATAAGTTTAGCACATTCATCCACGTTTGCTAACATTTCTAGGATTTTTTGCTTTAAACATCTGCTCCACTATTCAAGTTTTCTACATAAAGCATTACCTTTATCATTAGTATCCAACATATGTGTATTTACTCCTTGGAGTTTAAGATACAAGTTATTTAATTTCTCGAATATGTCCACCAAGAAATCTCAATTCCATCACAATTAAACCATCTCGAAACTTCTCGGCTTCCTGTTGGTTTTCCTCTTCTAGAAAAAGGGCGATTTCATCTCTTAATTCATAAATACAGACATTGAAATCACCACACCATCGATACATATTCCGACCCAATTTTTCCATTCTATGTTTGCCTCGTTTATAAAATCATTTATGTCAGTAAAACTGCGAGTGTTCTCTTTTTGAGTTCTTCTGAACTGCAGAAAATTAGTTTTCTACTGCTGACGTACCATCACAGAATCGAATATAGGTAATGAAATGAGCATCTTTAAGAAATGATTTAAAATTATTTAAGTAATTATTTTATCAGTGATAAATACAATAAATTATTTGAAAACTTATTATTTAAAAGTTGGGAATAAAATAACATTAGCTGATCAGCAATGCGTAATCTGTATTAGTGTCTAAATCATTGTGTATGCCACATTATTAAGTATATCGGATACTGTAAACAGTGCTGTCATTAGAGAACGTTTTTCATGAATTTTAGTTTGAACGTAATCGGAACGTAATCGCTTTACCATTGTAGTAGTACCGCAGTAACTTATAAGAGAGGAATACCCTAATATGATATTCTTTTTAGTCAAAAAGAAAAAAAGAGCTCACCCGCTTGGCCTTCCTTCAACTCCAGTCACAGTGAGAAAGGCGGAGCCTAGCTACGCGGATCTTTTCAAGCAGGTAAAAGCCAGGGTAGGAACTGATCTGGTTGATGATATTGTTTCGGTCAAGAAGGGGGTGAGAAGAGGAGATGCAGATCCGAGTTAAAGAGGCCTCTCCAAAAAATATGACCTGATCAAAAGACTGGATAATAAATTAGAGAACGCCGTCATAGCTGACAATTAGACAGAAGAACAATGGTATTCCATATCAAGTGTATGGATCCGGATGTGAAAGAACATGAAATTATAGAGGCAAAAAAAAGACAGATCAACAGGCTCCGATTAAAGTGACGGAACTTAGACCAGCGTTCGGTAAAACAAAGATGGAGCCGGTGCATCTGCCAGCTCAGGCTGCCGAAAAACTGGCAAACAAAGATAGAATAATAATTGAATGGCATTAGTGCAGAATCGAAGCAATTAAAAACGAACAATGGTGTTTTAGCTGCTGGCGTCAAAGGAATACGTCCTTCTCCTGTTCGGGACCAGACCGAACGACATGTGCTTGCGATGCGGAAGCTCGGAACATAAATTTGGGAACTGTAACGAAGCGGTAAGATGCTTGTATTGCAACAAAAAAGGCCGAAGTACCAGCAGTTACACCTGTGAAGACACAGAACAATGGTACGGAGGCCGTGAAACCCATATGAAAAAATTCTTCTTTCTGGTTAACAGCCCTTAAGCTGGTTGGCAGTAGCTCTCCACTCTTCTCTCTTTTCAGCTTTTCTCTTTAATTCCCAGTACGAATTACAGTTCATTTCATCTATTATCTGTTTTATGTATTCTAATCGTGGTCTTCCCCGACAATTTTTCCCTTCCACCACTCCTTCTATTATCCTTCTAACTAGGCCTTGGTGTCTAAGAATATGTCCTATTAGTTGCACTCTTCTTCTTTTCAATTGTTTTAGCAA
>JAAAKQ030164811.1:3183-16956 GCA_010016005.3 Zanna intricata
TTTTTTTTTCAAAAGCAATCTTCTATAATGAATAAAAGAAAATATTTTCCAAAACCAAATTTATTTTTCATTTACTAAAAATATTATGTATTAAAAACTATGAACGTGGAATGAAAATACCAATAATATTTACAGAAGATTCAGGAATGGTTATAAAATATAAACTATTCGTTGAAAGAGAACATCTGTTATTTAACACCATCTTTTATTGCACTTTAAGCAATCGGTTTTGAAATATAATTTATTGACTATTTTGCTGTATTTTGTGCCTTTCATGTTGCGTTGAAATGAATATTGTTTACTTTGGGCTTAAAATTATTTAAATTGTATGATTTGGGTTACTGTTTATGGATAGTAATAATAGAAAATTATTCCAGTATTATATGCAACTATCATAACTTAATATTTTTTTCGATTTAAAGGAAAAAGGGGATAAGAGTTTAAAATATATATTTTTTTTTTTTCAAGGGAATGATTTTAAAATTAAAAACAGCTTACAAAGCAGATATTTTAATTTAGAAGAGCAATAAATTGACCTTAAGTGCCAGCATTATTTAGACAATATTTATTTTTTAACTGAAAAAATCTATATATTTGATGCAAAAGGTATTTTAAATTAGAACGGACAGGTTAACGTCCAAGTGATTTGACTCGCATCATTTAAAATTATTTAATGCGAAGCAAATGTATCTTTATTAAAAAAAAAGATCTTACATTTAAATTATTTTCTACTAATTTTAAAATTTATTTGATTCCTGTAATTTTTTTCATATCTTATTTTTACTCGTGAGAAGGTCTAAACGTTTTTCTGCTTTTTCTCTACATAATTATCCCACGTATTCATATTTTACGTTATGACAAACTTTTCATTCAATACAAACAGGTAAATGTTACCAAATTCTACACTGAATTCATTAAGGGATATTGATCTAAATCTCATATGAATTTTATGACGAGAACTGGTTTCATTTAACTATAGAGTTTAGTGAAACCAGTTTGTACATTGTTTTTAAACTAAGAACTTCATCTAAACATACTTTTCTGGAATCTTTTAAACCTTACAGAAAGGTTGACTCTTGCACATCTTCGGCAATTTATAGGAAAAACTGATATACGTAGGCCCGAAGAAACGAGAATCCTCTCAATTGTATTACTCCATGAAATTAGATTCTTCAAAAATATAAATTTTTACGCATTCCGTTACTGCATCAAAACGTTTCATCCTACAACTAGGCGTATATTCATTTCCCATCGCATGTGATGTTATTTCTTTTTTTACAGATTTCCGTATTTTCTTATTTTCTTTCATGTCCGGCTTCACTCTAATACATTTTTATTTTGATTTTCATCCTAAATATTATTTACCCTCATTTTATTTCAACAAAATATTCAATTTACGATTAATTTTCATCAAAAATAATAACGGTAACAATGTAAAAAAAATTAACAAATTCTATTTTATTAGAAAATCTTTTTAAACCTAATGAAAGCCTAAAAATATATACATTAAATAATTAAAAAAGATTATAAATATCATTAATTTTAACAGAGAACTTACGAGAAAAATGTTAATTTGACAGCATTGCTTGTTTACTGCAGTCAAAATTCAAACCAACACCATAAATCAATAACAAAAAAGTAGAATTTTACGTTTATACCAATTATTGAACACAATTATTTGTCTCTGTATAATTTTATCTCATTATTATTTTTACTTTTTTTATTTTTTTAATATAATTTTTACAAGAATAAAAATAAAATGAATTTCTTTCATTTTCGGGAACTATGGATACAACCTTTTTATTTCTTCTATATGATATTTTCTATAGATTCATATATTTTTGTATGTTATCTGAAGTGAATATATCTCGTTTGTTTCTAAAAAGAAATAATTAAAGCATTTAACAGAAACTAATTTATAAAATAGCTATCCTAACATATTTTTGAAAAACTGGATATATACCCTTAATGCTATGTCACTTCATTTTTTTTTTTTTTAGGAAAATTGAATTAGATAAAAAATTTGCTGTTTGAAAAACTGATAAAAATTTTATCAGGAAGATTCTGAATTTGAAACTCGATCAGATGTGACATATCACACGCTACAATATTATTTATTTCAAGTAATTTCTTACCGGAAGTAGAAAAACTAAATAAAAGTAGTAAAAAATAGTTTGAAGTCGTATTAATAAGACAACTTTTTTCTTCTACCTTAACATACCAGTGTATGTTAAAGTAGAAGAAAAAAGTTATTATTTCATTAAAAAAAAAAAATAATTTTAATAATATTTTAAATAATAGAGTAAACGCTAATTTTTTTAAAAAATAAATTGAATTATAAAAAGAAAAAAAATTGAACTATCATATTTTGAATGGTTTTAGATAGGCTTAAATTTTAAAATAATAATCTAAATAATAACAAAATTATCATTTCTTTTTCTCAGGACGAAACTTTATTTAGTTTCTCCCTGCTTGAGTTTACTTCTTATTCCTGTTTTATTATACATCGCTGTTTTTACAGACAAATCAGAATAAAAAAATTATGACAAAGGAACGGTAAGAAAATTAGATTATGGAGTATAACGGAAGACACCACTTTTTACTGGTGGGGAAGCAATCGGGTAAAATATTTTTCTTCTATCGAAGTATCCTGCTTTCTTCATTCAAAACAAAAAAAAACAAGTACATTAAAAGTAGGTGTATTTTTAAGCTAAAATAAATAAAAACACACTACTCATTCATTGTAAAAGTTTATTGTTTTTGTACGGAAGACTTCTAGTATCTACAACTGAATTTGTAAATAATGATATATGATTATATACTTCTATAAATAAATATTTAACAAAATATATTGAATAACATTTTTTCTCCCTTTTTTTAGTAATTACATCAAATTATCAACGAAACATATCATAATAATACGTACACTTGGCTTTCTGTAATAATGTGTGTAAATGGTTTTCGTAATATACTTTACAATTAAAATTGTAAATAAATAATTTTAAATTGTACATTTACAATGAACAGATGTATTATAATGACTGTATATATTGTATAACAGGTATATTTACCAATCTACTGTATTTACAGGTATATTTACCTATCTCTTAACCTATCTACCTCTTAATAGGTATATTGTACAACAGGTATACTGTAAATATTAAATATATCTGTTTTCAAGATTTCTTAAAAATACATTTTTAGAAACCTAATGCAATTTGTGAATTTCTTAAAAATTTCTAACGAATTTCTTAAAAATGTTTCGTAATTCCTTATTTTTATGAATAAGAAATTTTATTTACTCACCATTAGTATAATGAATGGTTTTTCTCTGATTTATTAATCATAAAAAACAACCTGTATTTATTTTTTCGAAAGTAACCTTTTTATTAGTTCTACATTTTGGTTTCAATTGACCTCATAATATATACATATTTAATGTATAGAAAAAAAGGTTTTTTTTTTGTTTTTTTGTGTATGTTAATTACTGTATTATATATTATTGGTAAACTGAGATAGTTTATTGTATGATTTTTATTTACAGAAGGAGGTTTTAACATTCCTTTTACTGGTTCTTCATAAGTATCTTATATAAGTTCTTCGTAAGTAGTCATCATAAAGTATACTCTATAATCTCAATTATCAATCTTACCTTATGTTTTTCCCTTAAACTTCTTAGAACTGAATTAAATAACTCTTGATACCTAAATATGTGGCCAACCAACTTCACGTGTTTCTATCACATGATAGAATTCTATCCCTTGTTTATCTTAAAAACCATTACATTTTAAAATTAAAACCATATTATAATTTTTTGTTCTACCATAATACAAAAGTGATGACGGATGATCCTTTTTCTTCTTTGCTTTCTTAATGTCAACTATTTGCTCGATAGTCTAAAAGATTATTTGTAAGAATTTGTTAATCCGTGTTTGTTATTTGTTAATTTTTTATTCTAATTGAAAGTATTTATCATATTTGAATTGTTTGTAAATTTAATAAAATATTATATTCATCGTTAAATATCTTACACTAAGTCAAGTAGATCAAATAACCGTTAATTTTTGTTTCATTTAATCGCAAAACAAATACCGGTTACGTTAATCAAATAATATTTATCAATATTTATCCACAATTCGTTTTAAAAATAGGCAGAACGGGTTTAACTCATTTTTTTTTTTTTTACATTATTTTTATAATAACTGAACGAAACGTTAAATAGTTATAATGTAATTTCAGAAAAATTTAAAATATTCCTGGTTTCTGAAATTATAATTCAATATCTTAGTTATTACAAAAAAAAATTATTTGTGAAATATTATCATCAAATCAATTTGGATGTAAAATATCAGATATAATGCAAAATCACAAATCTTTTTGATTCTTTTTTTTTGTAATTAGAACAATGAAATCATTGATATTTTTAGCAGAAAATTCTTCTAAAAGTTAAAGCAGTTTCTTGGTACACAGCAAATAAAATTCTGCGTATATTTCTTTATATTATCGCAATTAAAGAAGACATTTCAGAATTCAAAAGCAAAATAATTTAGTAGCCAACAAACGGAGAAGCAAGCAGACTGAAATCTGAGTATCTAATGAACTCATTAACAATTATTGAACGTATGTAAATTTGTCATTGAATATTACTTTTTCGTTTTGCATTTGAAAACTATTTAAAATCGTTATAGAAATAGTTTTTTTTTTTCTTTTTCTGTTTAGCCTCCGGAATTACCGTGAAGTATTAAAGGATAAATGAGGATGATAAGTATGAATGTGAATGAAGTGTAGGTTTGTACAATCTCAGGTCGACAACTCTTAAGAAGTGTGGTTAATTGAAACCCAACCACCAAAGAACTAGATCGGCATCCACGATCTAGTATTCAAATCGGTATAAAAATAACTACCGTTGAACGTTAAGACTTTTGGCTTCGAAATCAGCTGATGTTCTTTGGTGGTTGGGTTTCAATTAACCACACTTCTCATGAGTGGTCGATCTCTCTCTATTTATCTGTTTAGCCTCCGGAATTACCGTAAGGTATTACTTCAGAGGATGAATGAGGATGATGTGTATGAATGTGAATCTTTTAAAATCATATTTTACCATAATAAATCTATTTTATTTTCATTGTAGAAAAAAATAGCAAATATGTATAGAAAATTAAAAAGTAATATATTTTTTTTATTTGTATAATGATAATTTTGCAGTTCATTAACAGTTGAGATGAATACAGTAATAGATGAAAAGTTTACGATCTCTTGGGGGGGAGTAAAATTGAAGTAAAAACTAGAAAAAAAATGTCAACAAACAATCAACAAATTAATATTAAGATTGTTGAATATAAAAACTTATAGTACAGCTTTCTCTTCAATAAAATGTTAAAAACATTATCTTTCATTTTTGGGGAATTAACATTGAAGGTAATAGTAATGCAAATTATTACATGGACTGTTTAATTAACTCATGTTAACTAGATTTGATCATGACTTAGTTGTTATATTTATAATTAGTTGTCTTTTCATCAAAAGTTAAAAAAATATTTTGTGCAGCATAACTTCTTTATAAGATCCATATTTTTCGTTAAATTTCTTTTTTAAAATTAGAACTAAATTATTTTTCATCCTAGAACCTAATAACTAATGACATCTGAATTAACTTTTAAATTTTTGATAACTTTATTTTTAATACATAAACGTAGAAGTAGCTTTTACTGTCGATAAAATAAAAAGATATGATGAATTTTTAATGAACACAATCCTAAAAAGGAAGTATAATCCAATAGTAAAGCTAGAGAATTTTTATTCGAAATCACAGATGTAAAAATAAAGAAAAACCGTTACCATTATTAAAAATTTTAACCTAAAAATCATTAAACTAATAGATTTTATATTATTAGTATTATACTAAAAATTTAAAGTAATATTTTATGTCAGATGTCTGACAAATTTATAAAATTCTTTGTAAATATATATATATTTTTTTTAAAAATAAATAAAATATAATTTTTTTAGAGCTGAAAATTTTAATATATTAATGCTGAAAAGTACTGAAACATGAGAGTTTTTTTTATTTTTATAGAATTATTTAATCATTAAGTGTAAATTTTATATGATTTTAATTTTGTTGTATATATAATTACTTCGTTGTAATAAAAGTAGTAATGGGCTGACATGAAATTAAAATTGCTTTACGGTTTGTTAACGTCAATATTTTAAATAATTCATCGATAAAATAGAAATATTTTTTATTGGATATATAAATTTATAACGTCATATTCTACATGTAATTCTGCTAAGAATATTGAGCTTAGCAGAATTGTTACTCTGTATGCAGTCAGAGTTGTGACTCCTTCCGTTTTTCCAGTAATGCTAGGGCCAAATTTGCAAAACAAAATATGTCTGACACTCCTCGATAAACGTGATATTCGACAGCAACGTGTTTATTGTTTTTTTATTGACATCCATTGTTATTTCCTTAGTTACTGTTATTGTTAATTTTATTTTAACTCAAGAAAGTTATAGTAGAGGTCTTGAAATGTATTTGCCAAAAATAGATAGAGATGAATTAATTTACTGTATATTAAGAACAGCAATCATGTACTACGTTACACGAGTTAATAATGTTTTAAAACTTAAAATGTTTAATAAATGATATTTATGTTTCGTAGCTGACAGATAAATGGATACGTTATTTATAATACAGCAACAAAAAAAAAACCTCAGAATATATTTTAATTAAGCCGATTATTTTTTTAAGGAAAACAAACCACTCATCGTTGTTTATAATTTCGTACAATTAAAACTAAACCATAAATTTCAGTAGAATAGTTTTCAAAATTTATCGTCAATAAAGCACCAATTAATTTTATCGCAGATTACCAATAATTATCACAAAAAAATAAACGAAATTACGGAAAAGTTGCAATAAGAAAAAATTTCACTTAAATGAAAATAACTATTAAAAAATCACATCAAGTTATATATTTCTATTATTCATTTATTAGTATGCGAACAATAGGCTGACTACCAATTTCCATCATTCTTTTTTCATTTTCTTTTTTTTTCATAAATGATGCCAGATGAGTGTGTAGTAAACAAAAAATATGTAGCCTGGCTAACCCTCAAACCTAGAATATTTTGATAAAAGACAGGCGCGCTATCACATAACTATAAGGCGATCGATTAGCAAGTGACTTAATTTTTAACCTTTTGGGTAATTAACATAAAAAAATACAGTTATATAAATCAAGTTATATAATTCAATGTAATTATATAATATATAAAACTATAATTTTAAAATTCAAGCTATATGTTCAAGTTATATAATATTTCAATAAAAAAATTAAATCTGTATAAAGTGGATCTTTAACTTGCAGTAGGATAACTTATGTAACACCACATATATTTAGAGTATGCAATAAAGATAGCATTAAAAATTCTTCACATTCTCCCCTTTACTTATTGTAAAATATTCAGATAATTTAACAGTACGAAGAGTAAGCAACTTAATGAAATTAAATAGATTATTTTCTCCATTTTTCTTTTCTTCCAAAGAAAAGAATTAGTCAAATACTTAAATATTTAATTACCACTTTATGCAAAGCTATGTCGTCGAAATAATATTGGAAATATTTTGTCTTTCATTCAAAGATTAAACTCTGAATACAAAATTCTCATAATTATTGATCGTATTTATAATACGATTTTTATAAATCAATGAAGATAAAATAAGCAGAAAATAATTTAAAAAAACCATGTTTAAGTAAAATATCTAATTTTAACACGAACGTGTTTTCTCCAGCGGTAAAATAAGTGAAGGTGATACAAATTAACAAAATTTTAGTGGGTTTTGGTATTTTTATATTCTATAGTATATTCGACTTGGAGAAGAAAGAATCGAGAAACATCATAATTCCTGATTTTCCTACAATAGACCAACGTATATAGAATTCTATAAAAAAAAACGTATTATTTGAATTGATTACATATTTTCGGTGGTGACCGTATGTTTTTCAATTAACATTACTATTCTATGTTCACCGAAATGCAGGTGATATTGAACCCAGCAGTAAAACCGTAAGAATTAATTCTACAGTGAATATTACTACTTTTAAAAAACAACTCTAATTATTCTCTTCAGTATTTCAGGTGCTTTACAGGCGTTACAGCAATAATAATGAAAAAAAAGTATTGCAACACAACAAATTAATATAAAGAAACAATTCCTACACATAGTACCTCCGTGCAAAATATTTTTCTTTCTAAAGAATAAAAAACATATAATTTTATATGAAGAGAAAAGACAAAATGTTTTACATTACAAAGACAAAAGTTGTATTACATAAACAAATGAAAACCGAATGTTAAATTAATAAGATTCAAATGGTTTTTCAGCTTTCTAGCCGTTATTTATATTACTTTATTGTAACACAATAAAATCATGATTTAACTATGTTACAGTTCTGTTTTACTGTTCGGCTGCCGTACTAGATGACCAAAAGGTCTTTGATAAGATATGGCTGCTTGCCCTACTATACAAATTAAAAAGGAGTCTGACCCAACCGTATTATCAAGTTCTGCATAGTTACCTGAATGGACGATTTTCCGAGGTGAAGTATGGTTAGGAGCTGTCTAATGTTCTTCAACTCAAAGTCTAGCATACCTCCCAAGGCTCAGTTATGAGTCCTATTTTTCACACTATTTTCACTGCTGACATCAAGTTGCTTCTTTTGCTGAACGACACGGCTATTGTAGCTGTCTATGTGGACCCAAATGTAGCTTCAATTATTATGCAATCTGGGTTAGATCAAATCAAAAAATGACCGGGAATGAGGGAGATAAGGGTTAGCGAAGTTGTCATGTGATTTTCGCTATGGGGAGAGGAGACTACGCATGTGAAAAAGATGGAATTTTAACCACGCATACCGAAAGGGTAAGATACCTAGATCTTCAACTGGATCTTCGCCTATCATGAAAGGTTCTTTTCGGAAAAAGAGGAAGCAGTTAGCGTCAAGCTTAAGGAAATGTTCTGGTTGCTAAGTAGGAAGTCCAGTTATGATTGTAGCTAATGATAACTAGACTGCTTCCGAGCTGTGATTGTAGTCAGCAGTCCTGAAACCGATTTGTAATTGTGGAATTAGAACATAGGGAACAATAAGAAAAAACAACGTCAAACAAGATTTTACAGCGGTTCCAAAGCAAGTTAGTAAGGTGTATTACAGAGGCGCCGTGGTTTGCAGAAAATAGTGAGATCCATGAATATTTGGGGTACGCAACATGCGGGAAGAAATAAAACGCTTCAGTTCTAGGTTGTGAACTGCGACCGAACAACCACGTGGCCAATAATAATACTTGGCCATGAACCTCCTAGATAATGGAGAGGATGTTACAAAGCTAAAACGTCTCCATGTGCTGGACCTTAGTGACTTTGTGTGATTTATGGTAATCCTCCTCCGGTGATTTATGACTCCGGTCATCCTCGCAGTTCTCTATTTTTATTTAATTTTTTCGTTTTTTTTTGTTTTTTCAATTATTTTATATTTTCTTTCTCAATATTTTCTCTCTTTTTTAACTTCTAGTTATCGTTTAACATATTGTTGCACGTGGACCTATTTTTTGGGGTTTAAAACGTATAAACTTTCCGCACAAGTTATAACACTAATTTGTAATTACTGTGAAGTTTCGATAAGAACTTCCTTTCAAAGTGATCAAATATTCTTAAGGTCTCTTTAAAAAAATAATTCATTAACTTGTGTTTATATCTTAAATAAAAATAATAATCGATAATATTTGCCAATATTCGTATTTCCAACATTATATTACATATTTTGATACATAATTTTGTCGTTCTTATATGTTGCTCAAAATATGAATAATTCAATTTTATAAAAATTAGGCATTTGACATTTTTACAATAATATTGTTAGAAGAAATATGTTTCCTAACATTATAAATCTGGAATTATTAAAAAAACAGATCATTCAAATTGAATTTGAACAAAAAATAATAGAATGAGTTAAATGGTTATATTATTCCAAAAACTATTGTTTAGACTATTTTTTTAAACCATTTTAAAAGTGTAGTACAAAATCATCTACAGATTCTTTAAACAGCCAGCAACTTTCATGTAAGTAGACATATAAATAAAATAATACTTTGGCAGAATTTAACAGCAGCATTATAAATATTAGCATTTAACAATTAACATTAAATGTGAATACTTAGAGATATGTTTTTAACAGATTTCATTAAAGGGAAAGATTCCAATTCTACCTATTTTTTATGTATTTTCACTAATCAACCAACTGTCTAGATTAAATATTTATGGGATGTTTCTCTGGTGGTTACGTTGTAAGATTTTATCTCCTAACTTCAAAAGACGATTTTTCTACATAGAAGTTTTAAAAATATTTTCAAATGTTCTTTTTAATCACTGATTAGTGCTAAATTACTATATCATAATGTATATTTAATTTTAATATTGTTGTTATTATCGCGTGAAAATGCAAGAAAATAAGTTTGATAAAAATAGGAAGTTTTAGCAACACAAAGTAGTAACTCACGTTCACTAGTGTTCTCTTTACATCGGCTTTCTGTATTTATTTTCTTATTTTTATTAAGACGAAGGTTTTTTATTTTGCCTTTCCGTTTCTTGTAAGCGCCTTGTTTTTCTAAATGAAGCTGTTTTCAAATTAAGTATATTAATAATTTATATGATAATAAAATTAAAGAAAAAAAAAATTAGAATAAATTGGACTAAAAGCTATAGAAATAATACTTTTTTTAAACATTTTTTTATAAAGATTTTATAGAATTATTTTTTTATAAATCAATGAGTGATATTTATATTTTTTAAATTTTATAACTCATCTAAAACTCAAAATATAAAGAAGAAATAAAAAATAAACATTATTTTTAATTTCTTCGGCTACATTTGGTTTTAATTTGATTTTTATTACTATTAATTTTATTTCATTTTATATAACGATATAGTTAGGTAAATCCTACTGCTTTGAGAGGAGATCAGGACAATAACATTAACAATCTTTTAAATAGATAAATATTTTATTTAATTAAATATTTGAAATAAAGTTTTTTAAAGTTAGGAATACAACTTGGCCGGCCTCAACGGCGCGAGTGGTAGCGTATCAGTTTTTCATCCGGAGGTCCCGGGTTCGAATCCCGGTCAGGTATGACATTATCATACACGTTACAAATCATTCATCTGCATCCTCTGATAAAATTCCTAACGGTGGTCCCGGAGGTTAAAAAAATGGAATATAACTTTTAATATTATATATGTAAATGTTATAAATGAACTTTATTTTTTTAAACAAGTTCTATAGTAATGCACTTCTTTAAATTTCCAATACATTATTTTAACAGGATATCTATAACTTGCTAATTTAACAGTCGTATTTATTATCTAAGAACTCACGAATGACTGCAATTATTCGTAAAACGAGTATGTAATAAAATAATAACTTAAAATTATACTAGAATACTTAATTTTATACGTATAATGTTAGTATGATTGATTTAAAATTATAAATAGATTGAAAATTGTAAATGACTAGTTTCACCAATTTCAAATTATTAATGTTACACGAATATTGCATTAATATTAAAATATTTTTATATTAGGAATATAGAAATGATATCTGTTAATATTGTGCCAGTAATAACAATATACATTTTTGTCCGCAGATTGGGTGAAAATATTTTTATTTGATTTATAAAATGGTGTAGAATATACTTAAGTTTCAGATCAAATTACCTGTAAATGTATTTTCTTTTAATTTGTGTTTTTACATTAAAAGAAAATCACCTTTCTTAAATTACAGTGGCCTATTTACTTTTATTATCTTTCGTTTCGAAACGTTTCTTCAAGAAATCAAACCAAAAGTTTATGTGTTAATACCGTAAATTTCACCTTCCTCTAGTAGTGTATTATCTTTGTAATTGTTAAACGTACAACGCGATGCAAAATATTCATCGGTTTCTAACTCATAAGAATAGTGAAATGCGGCTAGTTAATTTACTTCTATTATTAGGTCACACATTGTAGGTATCCAGATAAGATTAGTACAAATGATGCACTGGCCCCGCCCAGAATCTTCTTTTTGGATTAATAAAAAGTGTGTTTCTCGGTACCGCCTCTGGGCCGTGTGTGAATGAGTACGCCCGCCCCCAGCATGCGCGGAGGCCGTAGCAGTATTACTTTGCCGCCTCCGTACCGCCTCTGAGCCGCCTCCCGACTCCGATCTCGGTCGGGGTCTAAGCGGCAAAAAATAAAATGTGTAAAATATAATAAGGAAAGAATAGTGGAATGTCGGAAAGGAGAATTTGGTGGGGCGGGGGTGTGGCGAGGGAGACATGCGCGCACCTTCGGCAGTGAGAGTCGAGCTAGCGGGCAGAGCGCACATTTGCCGCGTGCTGTGACCACGTGCTCCGCGCTAGTCCAGCATGGACTTCCAGAGTGCGATGGAGACCTTCGCCGAGGCCTGGGTCGCGGCCAATTCCAAAGCTCCCGATTACGCTGCTAATGGATTACAGGTCAGTAATCAATATCTATTAATTTCTCTTGAGATTTAATATATTATTACTTGAATAGCGTGTAAGATTATAAGTTCGGTGCTCGTCATCGTCTCGTATACATAACCTAAACGTGTGTAAACAAGTTGTCAGTGTTACTAGTTTAATGTTTATCACTCTATGTTACTTATAAATGTCTAATTTCATTTATCAGTTTGCTTCTTATGTTATAATTATCATTAAAAAATAGTTTTTAAATTATTATTAAAAGTTGCTTTTTAACGGAATTAAAAATAAATATTTACAAATATCTATAATATGTTTCGGGTTATCGGTTTCTTTGTAAAATACTTATGTAATTTTTTAGCTAGGTAAACAAATTTTAAAAAGTTGAAAAATAATAATGACCAACATTTATTAGTGATAGTGTTTAGATCTGTAATATTTTACATGTGTTTTTGAATGTAGTAAAAATTTAATATACTTCAGTGATTTATAATTACAAGTAAAAAATGTGGTGTCTATTTTATACATGTTTTTTTTTCCCATTGTTATATAGACTTAGCAACAATATTTTTTTAATATTTATCCTACTAAATTAATAATTCATAAAAATTAACAAAATAATAGTTGTACGTGTACAACGATGTAACGCTTAACGATGCTTGTTTTATTAATTATTGTAGAAGAATGTTTCCTATTAACTGAATAATTAATTTACAGTGAGTATTTAAAAAATTAATTTATAATCTTTAAACTGAATTTAATTAAATTATAAATTATTTAAGGGTTAATGATCAAATAGATATATTTTAATTAATATTCCAGTGGTATATGTTACTGATATTTATTAAATTAGGATTAATTTTCCTCAAAAGTAGTTATTCTTTTGATAGTACTATATTTACGAGTATATTTTGTTTACAAATAAAAGTAACTTCTCATAAGTTCTTAAGTTTAAATAGAACGGTAGAAAATTGTATACTTAATTAGTATTTTTAGCTGTTTATATGTTGTTATGTTCATATTTTTTAATATTTTTTTTATTTATTTTTTTGTAAAGGTTTAATTTTTTATTAAACTTCCTCATTCCGTAGAAAACTTTAATATAACTTTTTGAAGTTATTTATGTCATTAAATTATAAAAAAATAATGTATTTTTTTGTTATTATTAAAATTTGTAATAGAATGTTATAAATGTTTGGTAAATAATATATACATATACATATATATATATATATA
>JAAAKQ030164856.1:0-12631 GCA_010016005.3 Zanna intricata
TTTTTTTTAACAATTAAATTTTATATTCTGTGATATTAGACGTAAGTTTTACAGATTTTTGTTATTTTTTATTTTATTTATTTATATTTCATTTTTTTTTTAATCCGGGCGATAATAACGTCTAACGTTGTTCGCCCACAAAAAAAAAAAAAAAAAAAAAAATATTTCCTTTTTGAGTTTATTTTCGTTGTTTTTTTTTGTATATTGTAGTGTTCTAATAATTACATTTTTTTATGTGCCAATTGTCTGTCACCATGATTTAAATTTGTTGTGTATTGTGGTGTTATTCATTGTGGGTTTTCTATAAACTGTTGTTTCTATAGTTTATTTCAATGTCAGTATCTAGTGTATTTTTTTGTTCTCTTCCATTTCATATGTGAATTTTAAGTTATCGATATAATTATTGAGTTTATTCAAAACGTTTATAATTGGATTATATATGACTAGTATATCGTCTACATATCTTATCCATAATAGTATTTGATGTGTGTTCAATAAATCATGAATTATGATGCTTTCAAAATGTTGTATAAAATTTCAGACGTAATTGCAGAGATAGCTGATCCCATAGGTAAACCTTTTGTCTGTAAATAACATTTGTTTTCATATCCGAAATATTTTTTTAAAAATATTTCTTATAATTGTGATCAATGCAATTGTAAATTTTAGTGCTTCTTTCAATTTGATTTTTTTATCTCTATTGTTTTATTAATTGGTGTAAATTGGTGTACAACTTTATATCAGAACTTACCATTTTAATGCTGTCATTTGTTTTAATACTTTCTTCTTTCTTTCTTTTTTCTGTTTAGACGCCGGAAATACCGTAAAGTATTAACTTCAGAGGATGAATGAGGTTACATCAACCTCATGTGTAATTGTGTAATTACTTATTGTGTAATTGTGTGATGTATGTGTAATTGAAACCCAACTTCCAAAGAATATCGTTATCCCGATATCTAATTAAAATCCGTATAAAAGTAACTGCTTTTACTACTTTTTACTGCTTTTACTACTAAAAGTTACTGCTTTTTTTTAGAACTCTCGAATTTGAAATCAACTGTATACCCGTGAGACTTTTTTTTTTTTTTAGCCTACAGAACCACACTAAGGTATTACTTCAGAGGGTGATATGTATGAATGTGAATGAAGTGTAGTCTTGTACAATCTCAGATCGACCGCTCCTGAGAAGTGTGGTTAATTAAAACCCAACCACCAAAGAACACCGGTATCTACGATCTAGTATTCAAATCTATATATAAGTCCTTTACTAGGATTTGAACTCTCGACTTCGAAATCAGTTGATTTGCGATGTCGTGTTATCCACTAGACCAGCCCGGTGAGCTATTTTTTTTAATACTATTAAATTTATTTATGTCGTCGTAACCATTTATATATATATATGCATTGGTTATGATGTCATTATATTATTAATAATAACGTCATTATTTGTATTATATATATATATAATAAAATATTTTGGAAAAAAGATTTTCAGTTTATAGATAAGATATTTTACAGATATAAGCATATTTGTAAAGTTTCGTTGAAATCCTATTTAGGAGTAAATATTAGTTATCCATCTATTTTTCTATTTATTCGTTAGAATTGTAACCAACTTAGTTAACACTGCAACAAAATCAGAATCAGTTCTGATTTAATCAGTTAAACCGAATTAATCAGTTAACACAGTGAGACATTGATATTATTTATGAACATACAGATATGTTTTAATATAATATGTACACACAAAGTATTTTTACTCACGTGATTAATTTAGAATCCTTTTCCCATAGTTCTCCATTACCGTTACGTTTAGGTGGTTAAGATGTTTAGTTTCCGTAACTTGATAATAACAGTCAAAAAAAGGTAAAAAATAATAATAAATCCTTTAAATGATATGAAAAGACATGTTTATACTTTTATATTATTTTTTTTTAGGCACCTGCTTAAAAATTTAAATTTTTAACACATATAATATTTTAATATTATTAAGAATTATGAACGCCTAACTTTGAAATATTTTTAAGTGTTGTCACGTTTGTCTTACTGTTATTTTATTTTAAACTTAATTTAACAATTTTTCAAATTAGTTTTATTATTTTTAAACTTTATTTTTTCATACAGTTAATATTTCCCGGTGAATATAGCTTGAATAGTTGTATTAAAAGCGAAAGTATGATTATCATATAAAAAACGGAGTAACGGGTTTTTTCAAACCTCCTCCCAACTAGTTCATCTAGACAAAAAAAAAAAGTATGTCACAACGTTTTTGGCATAATATCCCAGAATTGATTGTACCAAATTTCTTCAAATTTGGCTCAAATACGAGGGATATTTCAAAAGTAAAGACTGCTAAGAAATTTCCCTCCTTAAGGTTGGCAAACCTGTGTCGTTCATGGCCACGCTAGTAATGTACCTACATTGCTGTCTGTAAGTTGTCTCGTTGTAGTATCTTTGCTTACGAGTGAGTTATTACGTTATAAAATTAACAGATAAATGGTGTTCCGCCGACTCTGAAATACGCAGTCATATGTTTTTTAAACAATCAAAACGTTAAACGGCCGAAATTCATAGACACTTGGTGCTGTGTACGGTGATAATGTAATGAATGAAGTAAACGTCTATGGTGTGAATGATTCACAAATAACAGAATTAATGTGCATGATGATAAACGTTCGGGGAGGCCCTTGATAATCACCGAGGATTGTTTGTAGGCGTCTATGATGAAATCAGAAAAAATCGCCGCACAACAATTTCCGATCAGGCCTTTCTTTTTCCTGATATTTCAAGAGCTGTTATTGGTCGCATTGATCACGACCGTTTAGACTTCACAAAGGGTTTTGCACGTTGGATGCCGCATGTCTTAACAGAAGTCACAAAAAATGGGAGGGATCTGATTTGAAATTTTTGGATAGAAAAAGGTGACGAGTTCCTTAATTCAATATTTACCGACGATAAAACATGAATTTTGTATTATATGACAGAGAGTAAACAGCAATCAAGTGAATAGTGTAATCCTCAATCACCAAGCAGACCTATAAAGATCAAGCCGCAGCTATTTGGACGCAAACTAACGACCACAGTCTTTTGGGATCTGTTTGGCATACTGCTGTTTGATTTCATGCCAGGTGGAACGACTATAAATACAGAAGCCTATTGCGAATCTCTACTTCAGTTACGGGGCGCCATTCAAAATCGGTGACATGGGCGGCTGACCGACGACGTCGTCCTGCTGCACAAGAATGCACGTCCACATGTTGAATTACATGTTGGGTCCAACAGGTGATTTACTGAGAACATTTGGATGGGAAATCTACGATGATCCACCATATCGTTCGGACTTAGCTCATTCTGATTGACCATTTGCTTGGGAAATTGAAAGACGTTTTGAGTAGTAAGCAATTCGCGGGTGATAGTTTACTTAAAAATGCTGTTAGTCAGTGGCTAAATGGACTGGCGGTGGAAGAATACGATATAGGTACATTGAAGCTGGTGTATCGCTACGATAAATATCTTAATTAGTGTGGCGATTATATATAGAAATATTATGAGGTATGCAGTTTAAGACAAATAAAAATTATTTATAAAGAAAAATTATTTTCAGAATACATTTTTTTTTAATGAAACGGTCTTTAGAGAAAATTTCTCGTATTTGTATACGTGGGGGGCATTAATCATATAAGTTATTTTTAATTCGTTACCTGGGGAGGAGGATATCTTGAAAAAATCGATCTCTGTTATCTTCAGAGACATTTTAGAGAAAACTTTTATTAAAGCAAATTTGTTACAATGTATATATATATATATATATATATATATATAATATATTTACAAAAGTAATAAAAAAATTTTTACTGAAATTTATATTTTTGTTCTTTCGCTCTATATTCCTTCAGTTAAAGTATTTTTCAGAAATTTTTACTTCATATTTAGAGGTATCAAGAAATTTCTACAATTTTTTTTTTTAAATTATAGACCCCGACTTAAAATGCAGAAATTTCATAAAAACCATTTTTAAGAAATATTCTTTTTATTATTTTAGCATTTCTTGAAGGGGTGTTAGATTTAGAGAAAACTTTACTTAAGCCGATTTCTTATTCTTAACTTATATATTAGTAATTTTAGAAGAAGTTTTCTTAAATTTAACCCCTAAATATAAAAAATATATATTCGGTTTTTTTGGATTTTTCTTTTTAATCGTCGGGGTAAGTCATACAATAATTTGCCAGCTTTTTTTTAACTCTATTTTACAAGAACAGATAAATCGATAAAAATCACTCAAATTAAAAAAAAAGACAAAAAGAAATACAATATCAAAAATTATAGTAGTGATGAAAATAGGAAAAACAATGCTGAGAACAACATGCTAAAAATTCAGAGTTTATTTACTCTTTCGCAGTATTTTACCAATTACATTGAAATCTCGAGTGTAAGTACTACAAGGATAATAACAATAATTAATATATCATTGCAACCAAGAATTATAAAAAAAAAAAAAAAAAAAAAAAAGTATTGGTAGCCAATAAAACACTATATTCTAAAAACGTTTTCCCTTTATACATTTAAAATTACAGTTATACTGTTAAACTTGAGTATAAACTTAGTTTATTTAAATAGCGCTTAATTGTATTGAACAGAATTCTAAATTCTGAATAGCGAATCCTGAAAATCGCCATCATTTTGCATCACACATTTGCCAAGTCGATTTTTTTACATTCTCTATTACAAGACGTAACATCCCCGCAGTAATTTCAGTTACTTTGTTGTGATTCTTCTCTTTAAATATTTAAACGTTTCTTGGGAGTCGATTATACTCATAATTAATCCCATAAGAAAGAAAAAACTGATAACACAGTTATAGGACTTTCCCGTCGCTTACACGCAGGTGCACACATAACTTAATTTAAAGTATTTTTAATTTAATTTAAATATAATATCTTTTATGCAACTGTACATCAGTACTACTCTAGCCCTTCTTTTGGTAACAGGTACTATTGATGCAGTATGGCTATACATTTTTTTTGGTGAGGGTATGATTTTAAAAAAACATTTTTTTGCTGATAATATCTTTTAATTGTTAATAAATAAACACATGCAAAATAACAACTTAATTAGGGGAAATCATGAGATGTTGAATGAGACCTTGCTTTAAAGCCTCACCCCCTTGACCTTTTTAGTTGGAAATTTAATGGCGTTAATGCCCCATATACAGAAGTCTCTGACCAATATACAGAAATCTGATCAAGTTTGATCAAATTCGGTCCAGTAGTTGTTTAAATATATGGTGTGAGACACCGAAAACATACACGTGCATACGAACATTCCAAAAATTCCCATCCGGTTTTTTGGGTTCCTTAGGTGTCAAAACGGGCAAGATTGGATGTAAATCTGCATATACAAAAATTGTATCGATTACAATACTTCTACAGCTACAATGCTAGACGGGAAAGTAAAATCCTGCATGTTGCAAGATTCAACGACCTCACGGGCTAAGGAATACCGCCATGTTTTGAATAACTTACCTGGAAACTGTCAGTTAACTGTCATTTATTGGTAGCTCAATATTATAACTTTTCACCATATCCTGTTAAATCTGGATTGATATCATGTTTCTCCGCTGTTTGCGGATATAATTCTTCAGTAATTTAGGTATATCGATCTGTTATGATGGTAATAGCATTTTTAGTAATGTCCTCAAAGAAAGATGGAACGATTATTCTATTTGATGATATTTCACACGATACAGTGACTTTAGCAATGTATATTAATTTATTTTATACATTTCACTAAGGTTGTTTGTTGTTCCATATAGAACGTTAAATTTTGTTTACTCATGTACATAATTAAATTTAAATGTTATTCTCACCTATCAATATATAGTAAATAAGTCTTTAATAGATTTTTATAAGATTAAAAATTGGCGCAAAAATCATACGGTTTACTTATATAATTCTGCACTACTTGAATTGAATATGTTTAAATGTGCAAATCCTTATGAAGAAGCCTTCAAACATGTGTTTAAATGATGACGGGCTTCGTAGTAATGCTTTTTTACGGCATTTATGTTTTCAGATGTGGGTAAATTTCTTTTTTTATAAGGAGGCTTATTATTCAAAGTTTACGTTCGTATTTTTCATAATCCTGCACCAAATTTTAATGGCATGGACCGCATCATACCCATTGACATTGAAATGACGTTGGAACAACCGTTGTGCGACTGTAAAACTATCGCCAATTTTTTTTTCAGATACATTAACTACAAACTCATTTTGTTCACCCATCTAAAACACAGAAATGATAATGCTACTACAGAAAACAGAAGACAGTGTATTTTTACCAAAAGTGACCAGTAAAATCAATCTTTATAATCGTTTTCAATGTTTCATTGGCTCATCCATTCTTTCTACATTTTCGTGGATTTTTTATTTTTTTTTTAATCAGTGTTTAATCTACAATCGGTTCCAATTTACTGGAATTAAAAGTAAATTGAAATACAAAAAAAAAAATGACACGTAAAGAGGGATTTCCATTGAAATTACTCAAAGAACTATATATGTTTGCATATATATATATATATATACATATATACTGTGCTGCTCATGCATGCGCTGTATAATGTATCTATACATCTCTTATACAGTATGCATTAAGAGTTAATATACACAAATAAGTACATACAAAGCGAGTCCAAGAAACATTGGTAAAGTTCAAGATGTAAAAAGCAAAGAAAACTAAAAAATTGTCTTATAATTCACACAAAGAATAATTAAACAAACAAAGAAACAAGAAAACAAATCAACAAACCACCAAAAGTAAGTGGCGAAACGAAATGAAGTATGTTGACGATACACAACACGCTGTAATTCAGGATAATTAACAGAGACTCCCGAGGAATTCACATTGGCATCGAATGCGGATGATACAGCGTTTGTTGGATGTTGACCCTACCGTAGCTTGTGCTCAACTGCAAATTGTATTGGATCTAATTACCGAGTGGCTAGCTGGATGGAAGATGTAGGTTAATCCGGCTAAGTCTGATGGGTGACTGCCCGCGAGTTGAACTTATTTGCGTTTACATCCCGCATGCTAACACTGTTAACATGCGGAACCAAAATTAGCGGTACTAAGTTAGTTGAAAGTTTGCCCCTGTCTTTGTCAACCGAACTGTCGGATGGATTAAGCAGGACTGTCTAACTAGATGACATGATCCGATTACTAATAACGTGACAGATTTGTAAATAACGTAAAATGGAAACTCGACGACTGCAATAAAATATAACAATAAATACAATACAATAAAAATAAAATATGTATTTGTACAGTAAAATACAACATTAGCAGTTGGTGAGGGGCAAACTTTCAGCTCCCCCATATTGTACTGAGGACCGCATCTGGATAGCCGTTTGTCACGAAGAATTTAATTTTAAAGGACACAGCTTAACATTAAGTTCAAAGAGATATACCGATTTTTAGGCAGGAGGTCTCTACTATGAAAAAAACTTGATTTACAAAATAGTAAAAGGGATATCGGGTTGTCGAAGTTGATGCGTTTGGTCTTTATTAAGCCTCGGCCACACAGGCGGCTGTCTGTCGTGGCGGGAAGCGATATCCGACCGAGGCGGTCTTGTTGTATGATGAAGTTTTGTATTAGTTCTGTCACACAGAACGCGGTCTACCGAATTCGGTCAATCTCTGTCGCGGCGACAAGCGATGCAGTTGTACAAGACTACAGATTTTTCTAGTAGACCGCTGACCGCCTTGCATAAAAATGAGTGATCAAACCGAAATTCCAAAACGGAAGTCAAACTTTCCTCAGACTCAGATGATGACAAGGTAATTAACCATTTACGCGACAAAAAATCAGAGAAGAAAAAGATTGACGGGGTGGATCATCTGTTTCTCAGTTACGCCGCAACTTTTAAAACATTCCGTCATAAAACTCAAGGAATGTTAAAATTGCAACTTGCTACTCTCTTCTCGGAAACCGAAATGAATGAGATTGTAGAACAGGAGGAGTCACGAAGAACATCGCCAACATCTACAATTTCAAGTGGATTTCAGACGCAGGGCTTGATGACTTTTAACTATGCTGACATACCAGAGGATTATAGAGCGGCGGGTCATCTATAACTAACAATACATTTAATACTTCTGCGCGTGATGTATTCCAAAATTTTAATGATAATAATTAATAATGATTGTATTTGGTTACAATTTCATTATCTATTGTTTATTTTCATTTATTCAATTGTTTATTTTATTTTCATTTATTATTTATCAATTTGTTTTATATATTTTTTTTAATAATAAATATTTTTCTATCATATTATTTATTATATACCTTAGACAAATAGCTAGTTTTTCTCTAGTTCCAACTGGTTTCCTCCAGTTCGTTGTGCACTTTTCGATCGGTAATTTTATCAAATCATGCAATTCCTCAAAACATTCTCGCGACATACGAAAATACTTGAAAAATCTATCTTCGTGTGATTCCAATTTCATACATAAACGGTGGTATTCACCTAATTGTTTTCTTTTCTCATTGATTTCATGCACCCAACATTATCTTTTTTCTTTTTGTTTTACAAAACTAATAATAGAAGGAGCTGTTCTTCATCTGAACTCAAACTCAATAATAATGTGAGACAAAAATTATTATTACTTCTCTAGAAGGACGCGGCCATACTGGAACGCTTACACAAAATATCGCATCCTATGTGACACCCCCATATCGCAGATCTCCGCGTCTGTCACGGTGGAAAGCGATCCAGCTCCGCGAGCTGGATCGCTTCCCGCCGTGAAAGACCGCCGCCTGTGTGGCCGAGGCTTAAGTCTTTACAAACCCCTCCACCTCGTTCGAAATGAGAATCTCCTCTTTTTTAAAGTTGATTACAAAGTAGGATATTTTATCTTTTGATTCAATAAAAATTTATTTTAATTTTTTGTACAATAAAAATTTTGATTCAATAAAAATTTATTTTAATTTTTTCGTACAATTTTAGTAATTAGATTTATAATAACTCTAGCATAGAACTTGGAAGTTCTCGTGTTTAAATAAATTGTAACGTGACTAAGAATATCAAATTATGATACTTAAATGGTGTAAAATACTCAATTTATTTTAATTTTATTCCTTATCAAATATCCTCATTACTTAAATAAAATATTTAAATTTATACAATATTATTTATGAAAGTCTATATTACTAAATGTCCAATTGTGCACTTCATTCTTTTATAAAGTGCTGTTACACGGATCGTGTATATTCATGTCTTTGAATATGAATTACAAAATCATGTATTTTTTAATGGAAGAAGATCATTTATTATAAATAAAACTGAGATAAGTCTGTATATAATTTTGTAAGGTATATTTTATATTTATTCATATATAAATAAATATAATGGACTTCGTACTTGAAAATAATTTTCTTTTATGTTAAACTGATAAGGTAATTTATGCTAGTACTGTATAAAATTTTGTAATATTATAACCTTACCTAACTAAACATATTGTAGTGTTTTTATATCATATTATATTCAACTAGAAGGGAAATTTTACATTCAAAATGCCTTACTTATATGCTCTTGCCATGAATAATGTGATATAAACGACGACGTTGAACGTCCAAAGTCGAACTCAACAATTCAGTGTAATTTATGTAAGAGTTAGAAGTCATATATATATATATATATATATATTCCTTTTTAAAAAGAATGAAAATAGACGTTATTCAAAGTAATGGACCTTTTTAGCGTTGCTTTTATGTATATTTTTTCTTTTTTAGTTCTATTACTTCTTCTTCTTATTATTATTATATTGAAGGACATAAATTTAGTTAAAATTTATATGAATATAAAATAGTCTTCGTTGAAACTATTTTTTTAAGTGTACCTTTTTTTATTTTAATATTATTAAAAAAAGATGAAAGTTAACTATACGATTTTTTTTAAATATACATACTATATCACGAAGTTCTCCCGGGACTTTCATAACCTATTCTACTCCTAAAAATAATTGGTAAAGTACATATAAACATGTGTCCTAAAATTCTTCGTTGGTGAATAACGGCTGCTGATAGATTTCCCTCGGATTTCAGTTACCCCAGTGAAATGAGGTCGTACTGAAATTTTTAAAACATTAATTAAGGGGCAGAACTAGTAATTTCTTATGGTTTTTGACCTGAAAAAATCGAATAAAATAGCTCTCAGAACCGTATATGTGGTAGGTTTTGACAAATTTGCTGTTAAATCCAATAAATTGGGGTAAAAACTCTGTTTTTTTATGTTTGACGCACAATAACTTCACTAATTGGGTAATGAACATGTAAAAATCTTAACAAGATTTGTAGAGAATTTAATTCTCAAAAAATTAGTGTAAAATTAGTGGAATAAAACCAAGAAAAAATAGAAAATTAGAATTTTATTTAGATACAATATACTTGACCAAAGTGCTTTATACGTAACAGTTTATAATAAATTTTCAAAAATAATCCCGCCAATTTCAACACATTTCATGGTACGCTTCTGTACTATCTTTTTAGATCAGGGCTATACTTAGGTGGCTCAGCCGCATCCATAATGTGGACAATTAATTCCTGACGATTTTTGTTTTGGGTATAATATTTTTGATCCATCATCAGATGTAAAAATCTACAGGCGATATAGGTAGCCAGGAACGTAGACCTTCACGACTGATCCATTTCTCAAAGAAATAATGATTTAAGTGAGTGGAAACAAGAAACACAAGAGAGTGGAAACAAGTGTCACAAGAGAAGTGGGGAGGCGTGCCATCTTGCCGGCAGTATACTTTGCGTCTCAATGCCACAGGAACATCTTTAAGCAGCTGCGAGAATTCTGTTTGAAGAAGTGTAAGTAGATATCAGAATTTAATCGGCCAGGTAATAAGAACCGTCCAAACAGCTGATTGTGGAGAAGGTCGCACCATACATTGACGCTAAATCGGTGTTGATAATTGTGTTCAGCCGTTTGATGAGGATTTACGTCTGCCCATGTATGCTCTTTGTGTAAGTAGTTGACGCCATCTCGAGTGAAATTTGCCTTGAAAATAAAGAAAACCTACTTGTAGAGTTGTCGATTTGTATTCTAAAAGTTTCACCAGTTGGAACTGGTTGTTTGTAATAAAAATAAAACTTGTTTTAAGTATCCTCCAGATCAATGATAAACTTCCGATCCAGTTAGATAGAAGTTGTGTACTGACGCCGGGGCTGCGCTGAACTGAATCGGTAATAATATCATCAATAACAGCTTTGTTTTGGACAGGTTGTTCGTAGATTGTACGAATACTACGTAGTGAACCTGTTTCCTGTAGATTGCGAAAGTCATACAAATTATTTTGGGATCTGGAAATCTGAGATTAGGAAACTATATTTCATATTCTATTGCAGCAGCTGTAGCATTACCATTACCCACACCCAAGATGAATACCATATCGGCGTATTCCTCTGTTGGATGTACGGGAATTACTTCAATGGCAAACCGATCACGTTCAAACTAAAATTCACAGGAAATCTTCACTGACGACAGCACAGTTCTCACAGTACCCGATACACTCGCTGTACTTAGTATACCTTACAGAATGACTTAAACACTAATTCAGTACTGCGCTTTATTGATCGATCAGCTGTCGTTACTTTAGTGCCGACTTGAAATAATAATTTGTAAAATAATTTTTTGTATTCCGTTCATTAATAAAAAAAATTATCTAAGAATTTTTATTTTGCAATTTTTTACTTTTTTTATTTTTAATAGTAAATTTTGTTTTTATAAATTTATCACATCACCAAAAAAGGATTTTGTTTTTCCTTAGAATAAATAAATACTTTTTTGACAAAAGTAATGTGCTCTTTCCAAATAAAATTAGCACTTTACTAACATTTTTTTGTTTTATTCAACTTATTTTACACCACTTAGTTCAGAATTAAATTCTTTAGTAGTTTTGTTTAAAAGTTTTATGTGTTTATTATCCGTTTAACAAAGTTATTGTACGTCAAAGATAAAAATCAAGGTTTTTTACTCAAATATATTAGTCTTCATACAACATTTCTAAAAACTAGAGCATATACGGTTGGTTCTTCGACATATTTTATTCGAATTTTCAGGTCAAAAACCATAGGAATTCACTCATTTTTCTCCTAAATTAACAAATTAAAACATTCAGTACGACCTCATTTCATTGAGGTAGCTGAAATTCGAGTGAAGTTTTTCACTAGCCGTAACCCGCAAATGAAGTATTATAGGATATTTATTTATATGAACGTTTTTTATTTATTTATTTCCTAGTTATACGGGCATCGACTGCTATGGTCATTAGCCCTCGTCAGATTCTTTAAAAGTAAATCAGTAATCACCGTAAGGCCCATCATATGTTAGGGTGAAAAGGGCCCTAACATTTCTTTAAAACACTAAACACATTACAAAACGTTAGAAAGATAAACATTGAAAACAAGAACACTTACAGGGTGTAAAGGGCCCTGATATTTAAAAGAAAATAACAACAACATTGATATTGACAATATCAAATTATTAAGTTTCATATCCATAAAATTCGACTTCATTATTTGTAATTACAGCTTTGTATAATTATACGCTAGTTAATAGTCCACTGGCGT